>VXAZ01007500.1:36528-181679 GCA_013399875.1 Gymnorhina tibicen
AAAAAAAAAGCTTGGATAGACATTCTGAGGTGTCGTGACTGTCGTGGGCATGCTGTGTACAAAAGGCACCTGGTAGGGTGCGTTATGAGTTCATGTATTTCTTAGCCTTCACCAGCTGTGTTTTCTCACTTCCTTGTGCTCTCACATACATTATAGTACTTCAGCAATAACCAGAATACCAGCAAAGCTGGCTGTTTCCCATGTTTTCTGGTTTACTGTTTGTTTTATAAACCAAAACAAGCCTAACTGAACAATTTGTATTTTTTTTTAGTTTATTCTCAGTAAATTTCTGTGATTAGAAGAACTTCATCTTACCAGATACAGAAACTTGCCAAACAGAGAGAAGAGTGCAGGTACCTGCTCTAAACCACTTTGAAGTCCACAGAAAGACCATGGGAAACATTCATCTCTCCTAACTGCAATGATTTAAAACTTGTCTGCTCTAAGTTGGTTGCAGAGACCTCCAGAATCGAAACCAATTCTGTCTTCAAGTACGATTCATCACTCTGTGCATGCACCGATCTCTCCCTGCGGACTGTAAAGTGGACCCAGATGGGCAGTTTAGGGCAGGGAGCCAACTTCTAACACTTCTGTGGTTGAGATCCATTGCTATTGACTGGGACAGAATAGATTCCAACAGAAAGTAAAGTCAGGCAGGAGTCTGTGGCCGAGAAGGGCTATGATTCCTGCATCTCCAGTCCCACCCATCAGCCACTAAAGACTGTCACTCTGTCACAGACAAGCTTTCACTTTATGGAGTCCTAAAGCAGTGTGCCAGTCCAGGGAAGAACAAACACAAAACATGTCAAATAATTTTTAGGAAGGTCAATTAATACACAGGTTGACTCTATTTTTTCTTCTAGAGCCGTGGACATCTCCTATGTTTCTCTTCTAATTAATCTCTATTTGTACCATGTGGTGATGCCTTAGGTTTTAACTTTAACTTTTTAGGTGGCCACCTAAAAACCAGAGACTAGACAGGAAAAAGGGAATAAAGGCAGGTATTTATTTGAAGGGTGTTCAAAGGTACGCCCTGGGCAGGCCAAAGGTGACATCCAAGATTGGACCTCGAGTCACGAGTTCTTCACATTTTTATAAGTTTGGTCTATTTGCATATCAGGGTTAATTCTCCAATTAAAGCTTCAGTTAATGATGTGATTCCCCCAAGCTTACCCCCCTTCTAAAGATGTCAGTTTACACATTTTTGGGCCTAGGACAGTATGGATGTCTTTGAAGAGCAGGCTTTGAGAAGCTTTGTTATGTCTATCTGGCATAAGAGAACAGCAGCTAGCAGGCTACAAGAAACTTCAGAGTCACAAACTAGGCAATATAGGATTTGAAAAATATAAAAGTTAAAACCTGAGGCATCATTTGAGTGAAACACAGTTTGTAAACAAGGCACCAGAGCACCAGGCAGGTGTTGTGACACCTGGGCAGATCACACCCAAATTCACACAGCAAAGGCTCTTGCTGCAACTGCTTTGCTGCTTAGTGCAGCAATAGCAACATATTCTTCTCATGCCAAGTAAGTTGCAATTTAGTAGCAAGAGTACCATGCCTAGGGCTAATTATCCCTGACTGGTCTCAGTAATTAGCTGTGGGCCAGAAGACAAGAAGGCCCTTTTCCAGTCTTTCCCAGAAGAATGCAGGTTGGTCTAATTCCTATGTTTACAGTACTTGGGTTCACAGAAAGGCAGGAAACCAAGAAGCAGCGTTGCCTTTCAGTTTCCACACTCCATGTCCACAAAAACACTTAAGGGATAACAGCAAAGGGCAACTCTTAAGAAATCAGCAGTCATTAGACCCATGTCTTTGCTAGGCTTCAGTTCAAGGGCGAGTTTAAGCTCTGATTAAGCATAGAACACACCCTTGAAGCTATTGACAGCTAAAGAATCTACAATTGATAGACTTGTCTGTCCTTATCTCTCTTTTGTCCAATTTCTGAGGTCTGTTGTACACTAAACCCAGGCAGGAATAAATCTGTCATTCCTGTGATCTCACTTGACACAGTTTTTCCCTTGCTCACTGTTCCAGGCTGCAGTTCTGCACTGCTTTTCCCACTAGGCATCTTAACTTGCTTCCATCCAGCTCAGCTAAAAGCACAACTGCTTAAATGCAGAAAACTTTAAAAGAATTGGAAGCAGTTCAGAAGCAATCTTTCTGCCATAAAATTTCTGCTAGCAACTGAGAGTTTAAAAAGTTCTCCCTTGACTGGAGATATATATATATATATACACTCACATATACATACACATACATTCATACACATATATACATTCATACACGTATATACATACATACATATTTATAAATATATATATATACACTATATATATATATAAATACAGTCTCTCTAAATTACCATTTCAGTTCATCCACAGTCTGGTTTGAGGAGAATCCCCTCAGTGCCCTCTCACCACCCCCAGATCACCCAAGGGAGAGGTCTCAGAACACATGAACGGACACATTTTGGAGGAACTTAAACCAGGTGTTCTTCATCTGCTGCTGATGCCAGTTCAGTCCAAGGGCCCAGAGCAGTGGTAGACTAAAATACCCTCCCCAAACCAGATCTAATCCTTTGGCACCCTCCCCCATGCCAGGGTGGACACCGTCAGTCCTACCTGTGTTCCTGGCCTGGGAGTCCTTCTCCTCCCAAACTCTTGCCACCTTTAAAAGGAAGGAGGCCATTCAAATGCTGTCCTCTTTCAGCTGTGAAAGGAAAGGTGAGATATCATCTACTCCCCTGTACTACATTACAGGCTATGAAATACTAGTCTTTATTATTTTCCTCACCAGGAACACACTTCTGCAGAGCTTTTGGGAGAGAAATGAGGCTGTCTTCCCCTGACTAAAATAATTAATAGCAGTGGACTCCAGCACTGTTAGCCAGCCCAGCTGCAACCAGGAAAAACCAAGGACCAAGACTCCAATTTCATAGTTTCAGCAGGATATTGGTATCCACTCATCCAAAGGAGTGACTGATTCTCAAAAATGATTGCTCCAAGCTGAGTAAGAAGTTGGCAAGGTCTAAAATGACAGAACTAAGAAAATTCATTATGTTAAACACAACTGCTTTCACTATTTACCCCCTTAACATAAAAAAAATTTCCCAAACCAACAGAATTTTTTAATGCATTAGAAGCCCTAGCAGCCATGTGAAGCTAATCTTTCACCTCTCTGGTCTTGATTCACATAGTCATAATTGTGTTAAATGCAATGCCCTTTAATTCAATTACTGTACGATCTATTACTGTAATGGAAAAAGTAATTAATGTTTTTAATTGATGAGAGACTTGAAAATGTACAAACAGAAGCATTAACTTCTGTTTTTCTTGAGCTATTAAAATAATTGTATAAAAATATCACATCAAACTACAGATCTAGTCCTTATGGCTCTGCTAAGAATGATGCTTTAAGGTACCAAACACAAATATTTGCATATTAAAAAATAATTAGTCATCCAGTTGGACAAACTAAAGGCCTATCTCTTACTCACTAAGGATAAACAAAAACTGTGGCATACAGTAAAAGAGCTCAGCATAGCTAATGAGAAGAGCAATGTTTTGTGGCACTGTTGCTGTAGCCTGTGCTTGGCAGCAGAGCATGGGTGGCACATCAGGTCCCTGAAGGAGCTATTTCTGGTCACCAGCTACAAGGAACAGCAGATTACCAGTCCATGCATAAATATTTAGACACAGAGAAGAACAACTCATAAAATGGTTCTTCAGAATGATTCAGCTCTTTTTTTATTTAACTGAATTGTGAACATGTGCCCCCTGCTCCAACTGTATTTCAGTCTGCTGCTACTGTAAAACTTTGTAACATTTATTTCTTGCAAGGAGATGAGTACCACAGCAATTTGCTGCATGTTCTGCTTCTCCACAACCCAAAGGAGGATTGTTTCTCAAACCGAGGTTACCTTTGGGCTAAAATGCCCCTTCTGAGTGGGGGCTTTATTTATCACAGAAGCTCAATACAACCGATATTAATTCTTGAAAACCATCTCTCCTGATACAGATCCTGAAAATACTCTGGAGAATTATAAAACCAAAGTAGCTTCAAACCACCTAGAAGGCTTTATAATATTTTCAGGAAGTATTTCTGATTAAACAAAGATTTAAAAATGCAAATTCTTGAGGAAAATAATTCTGTGCAGTACGCAAGGTTAAAATAATTTTTGTACAAAATAATTTCGTGAAGCGTGGCAGCTTAGTTTTACAGAATCTCCCATGTGGGACCAAGTACTCCCCAGTGTAAGTCACTAAGTTCCAAGCCATGATTTTACTTTAAAATATACTATTTATCTGTTCAAAATGAGTTGAGCAGTTCAACTGGAAAACATAGTGGTAAAAAAGCTAATATAGATATTCACTGAGCCAAGTTAAGCCAAGCACTGCTGCCGTCACAGAGTGACCAATCCCTCTAAAAACTGTCAGTGTTTCCATCATTTTAAGGGAAGGGATATCGGGAAGCTTTGTGTAAAGAATATTCACTCTAGCACTCTCTTAAATTCAAGAAGATAATTAAAAGGCTCAAAAAATCAGAAAGCAAAAATAAAGTAAAAATTCCATAGCTGTGGTATGAGTGTTCAGTACTGAAGGTTGACGATAATAATTTTAGAAGTCAAATCAGAAGCTAAACATTTATCATCAATAAAATACTTGTAGATACTCCTGAATTTAATTCACTTGCCTGAAGAAATGAAGGAAAAAAAGAACAAAGAAGAGAGGATTATAGGTTAAGTAGGTATTTAAAACAAGAAATAGGAATTCACACTTGTACTTGCATTCTCTAGATTCTTTTATATATTACAATATATGGTGTATCACAGCTCTGGGTCTGCGACGCTGACATTACCCCTATGACTTAGCACTTTAAAATTGATTCTGGCAAGTCTGACAACAAGGGGGAAAAAACCAACAAATTGAATGTCACTGATTAAACTTGATAACAAAAGGGTTTGGGTTCCTTCAACGCACCACTGGAACTCAGCTGCCACAGCAAAAAGGAGCAAAATACTTGAAAATAAGGTTTTGCTTCAGTAGGGGTATGAGTCAGGCCTATTAAGCAGCTACACTGACACAGATCTTAGACTTCATGCCTTTGCATCAATGACAGCAAGTGTGTGCACTCTTCTGCTTCAAACAAAGCCAGCCCATCCCTGTCACTAATCTCCAGTTATACTGCTGGCCTCTCCCTCACCCTACAAAGGAAAAAAAAGGGGGAGAAGTAGACAAGATAATTAGGGATTCCAAGAACTTTTTCAATTAACCTTGAAAGTTAAAACTTTGAAAACAGGACATTGAGTCCTTGCAGTGCTCCAGAGCACATCAACAGCCCTCCCATACTCAAGAACAGAACAAGGAACAGCAACTTAATCCACAGAAACTGGGCTCAAATGCCCTTAGATCCTAAAGTGATCCTTGCTTAAGGGAAGGTCCCTCTCACTAAAGGCAGTCGTGATTTCAGGGCTGGAAAATCCATCTCAAACCAAACTGCAGCTGCACCACCTACTCTGTGTCTAAACACTGGTCTAATCACAAAACAAGACAAATCTAAAAACCTGCAGTAAGTTCTGCAATTAATCTGCTGCCTGTAATGGTTGTTCTGTGTCTATAGAGAGACCAAGTGACCACTGAGCAAGAATTCCTAATTTAGTCTTTTGTAATCACTCAGTCTCTAATATCACAGATATCCTTGGACTGGATGGATGGATGGATGGATGGATGGATGGATGGATGGATGGATGTGTTCCACAACAGGCCTGCCTCACCTGGACATCCTGTTGCAGTTTCCCAATGGGAGCTGTGTGCTTTTCAAAAAGAAATACCTGAAGAACCATCTGAGAGCAGCATTTTTTCAGCCTGTATGAGGAGCACTGGAGCATTTTTTGGAATATAAACAGCCCACAACCCTCAAGACCTTACCAAAGAAAGTCTGTCAACAAAGGAAGCCTTCAGAAACCTCACATCATCTGTATGAAATGGGAGTGGAGCTCTGGAGGGGACAGACAAAGGAGGGCACCACCACCCTGCTCATTCCCTGGACCAGCTACATGAGAACCAATAGTTCCAAGCTGGGATTTCTGGTATTGCTTCAAGAGAATCCAACTGGAGCAAAACAGCTTGGAGCACACTGACAGTAACTGTCAAACCTCCCTGTGTCCTGAGGACATCCCATAATGTATTCCATTGTATACTTCACACTGTTCCCATGACTCCCTAAATAATGGACTTAATGCAGAATACACTTGACAAAAATTTTATTTCACATTCAAGCAGTTCTATTTCAGTGGAACATTAATTTTGTTTATCTGTCTGAAATACTGAAAATGGACTGTGTATTTCAACTTAATTGCAGCTGCAGTCGTCAGAAGGCTTTCTTATATATCTGAAGTAGATGCTCCCACATTACGTTTTCATAAAATATTGAAATGTGTGAAGAAATGAACTTGTGCTCTCACTTGTTTTTTTAAGAGTTAACTTAGACATTACCTTAGAGAGTGCCTCAGACCCTGAGCCACCTCCCCACTGCTCTATTTAATGAGAATACTTAGTTTCAATATTACTTTACAACATGTTCAATCTGACATGTCTCCAATTTGCCAACTACAAAATGTGATTATTCCATAAAATGACATTGCCTATTAAAAATGAAAGAAATACAATTTAATTTGAATTGTATTACTAATTTACATCTACATATAGCTTATTAACTGCTGCCGGCTTCTCAGTTGGGTAGGCAAGATAGGAAATATTTCGATTTATGTGATAATTAGAGTAGGACCAGGGGTTCTTTCCATATTTAAAGTACATTTCTTCTCTGAAGAGTGACTTTTGAGACATTAGTTTGGTAGATTCCATATTTCTCTTTTAAACATTGAGAAATTGTCTGGGTTACAAGTGAAAGTGCTTTTTCTAATTTTGAATCCTGTGACTTCCATCAAAATCCAACTGGGTTTGTTACTTGTCATATTACTAAAACTCCCATGCAGGCAAGCAGTACATTATTTTTGGGGAAAAAAAAGATGTCTCTGATTACAGATACTGGGGTCATTTAAAGCCTGGTCTTCCCAGTGACTTAAAAAGAAATTATCTCAGTCAGGAAAATAGAGTGTGTCCTTCACCAAAATACTAGTTTTCCATGGTTGGCTTAGATTGGTTTGCTCCATCCTGGAGAAACGGTTTTGGCTTTCTAATTGAGATTTTTACTCAGGTTCTCCATGAGAAATAATTTACAATGAGATTCAAAAATTCATGGCATTGAGACAGCTAATTTGAGAAAGTGTGAACGTAATAATAAAATAAAGGTTATTTTTGCTGGATCAGTAAGGATTTATTCCATATCTGACCTTTCATCTTTGTATTTATGAATGCAAGAAAACTGCCCACATTACTAAAGATAAAACTCCTGTTTAGGCTTTTAGAGACACCTGGCAAAATGCAGCATAAGGCAGGTCTTCTCCTCCTTCTCCTCACCAACATCCCACAGCAGGACATGTGGGACTCACACAGCTTGTGCTGCGGGACCCCTCACACTGCTCTGGAAGCAAATGTTCAGAGTGTTCTGGAGTACAACTACATAAAACATGAGGTAGAGTTTCTAATGGAGAAGCAGTTTTCATTATTTCAGGAGGTTCCTACCTAACACACTAGTGAACAAGGAAGTTCATCTCATTTTGTCAGGATGCCACTGCCAACTACTAAATACCTACTGGTTCATGCCAAAATGATGTTCTTGGAGATGGAATTTAGATCTTCTTATACTTTCCTGATGCTTATTCCGGTTTATTGGATCATTAACATCATACAAACCCCAGCTGCTCTCAGGCAGTGAGGGCAAGTGCTCCAAGCAGGCCATGGTCACATTTTGTGCCTGCCAATCCCCTTCTCTGATGCCGCCCAACCCTCTGGCTCCCACACAGCCAATTTCATTCCACAGCTCTGACACAGAATCCATCTTTTGTAATTTGTGGGACAATTCCAAGGTATTTTCTGTTCCCTCTAGCATAATGCCCCTCACCAGAAACAATCTCACAAGAATGTGACACAACTGTGACAGAAGTTTTAACTCCCACATTTGGTCATTTCTACAGACACCACGAATACTGTTATAACTTCGTCAGCTCTTCTGTTGATGTGGGTTTTGTGGAAGAACTCTGGATTTGATTGACTTTAGCAAGATGACTATCCGGTCAGACACTCCTGTACAAAAACCATATCACAATTGCTGTGCAGTCAAGCAGTGTCAAACAGGAGCATGGATCTGGCATTTTTAAGTTTGTCAAAGAATCTTTTTGCTAATTTAGTAATTAACTCCCCAGAGCCCAAACGACCGAAATCTTTCTAAAACCTCTTTAAAAACTATAATGCTACACCATCTGCAATCACACCTGGTAATGCACAGGGGTATGGATCCCAGTTAAAAGTCACTTCTGGCAGCCACATTTTCTGCACTGTCAGAGAATCCCAGAATGGTTTGGGTTGGAAGGACCTTAAAGCACATTCTGTTCTCCCCCCTGCCATGGGCAGGGACACCTTCCACTGTCCCAGGGTGCTCCAAGCCATATCCAACCTGGTCTTGGACACTGCCTGGGATCTGGGGCCAGCCACAGCTGCTCTGGGCACCCTGTGCCAGGGCCTCCACACCCTCACAGGGAACAATTTCTTCTGTAAATCTAATCTAAACCTGCCGTCCTTCATCTTACAGCCATTCCCCCTTGGAAATACCTTCCCCTTGGAAATAGCGCCTCCTACAAACCTGTGATATGTAATCTCTGCATCTAATCAGAAAAAATTATCCATGCCGCTTTTGGAGGATGCATCTAAAACCCTATACAAGTGTCTTGGGGTGACTTCTCAAACTGGGACAACAAGAACATGACAAAAATAATTTCACAGTCCAATTTTTGTCCCTCCTTCTATTTATAACATTTTCTTGAGTGCGAATATTTCTTTGCTCTTAAAAATATTTATAGTATTTGAATATGATGGACATTTCACTTTCCTTTGTTATGCCTATGCTTCAATTTATTTCTATTTTCTTTTATTTCTTTTTAACATATTTTTCCTGTAGTTTCTTATGTCTACAAGCATCATGTCCTTCAAGAGGGCATGATACCCAGTACATCCTTAAACACTAAAGAAAGAGGAACTCTATTCCCTGAAAATTTCAGCCTTCGTTTTCCACGAAGTCATTTCCTTTTGCATTTAGCTCACATATACAGCCAGTATTAATCATTTCCTCAGGAGACAACCTCAGCTGACAGTAAACGTGTTCATCCCAATATGATTCCTGATCCCTGAGGAGTGAAATAGGACCTTGGCAACTACTGCTACCTTCACATGCAAGGTTTAAATACCACTTTCTTCACTGTGGACTTGTATGGCATTAGCCTGAAGTCCTGAAACAGTTAGCAACACACAAGGAGACTCCCAAAATCAATAAAATAGCCTGTGATGTCTGCTCAAATGAATAAAAAACCATCACCATCATTGTGTGTATCTTTTAAACATTTATTTGCTCCATAGCTCAGGGCAGTTTACGTAGCACAACTTCAGCAACATGTCAGAAAACATTGTTAAAGATCCAAGACTGAGATCTGTCAGGGTTTTTAGCACTCTAAGAAAGAGAAAGGCCATTTCACAGTGTTTGGTTGAACAACAGCAGAAAAAACAAAACAAAACCAAACCCCAAAAAACCCAAACAAACAAAAAACCAACCAACCAACCAAAAAAAAAAAACCCAAACCCACTACTGCAGGTGCTGTTATAGAAACAGAGTTGCAAGCTGAATCATTGCAGGGAATCCTAATTTACATCCCTGAAACAGAGACCAGTAACTCAGTCTCTGATCAGAGCAGACACAGGATTTGCAATTCTGTCTGGGAAATGTCAGGAACTGCAGAAGAAACACAGCAACACTGAACCAAGATTAACTAAACTGGCATTCAAGCAAAGCCCCTGGGACTTGGCCATGTGCAGAACACAACCCGTGTATGAGTGGATGATGGTACATTGCTACATGCTGAAGCTGATGTTATGAATCCCAACTCTTAATTCAAGGAGTCCTTGATGTCACCCTTTAATCCTGCTGTTCTATCACTTTTCATCTTGCATCAGTGTATTTTCAGTCTTGGGATCACAGTTTAATAGCAGATAAAGGCCTCATCTCTTCACCACTGACATATCAGAATAGACTGTTAAACAGCAGCTGGCTCTAACTGAGCATTCCCAAAGAAATCACATCTTGTTCTCACAGGGATTACATTTTCTTACCTCAGTTTGGATTTCAACCAATCAAAAAACCCTCAATTAAAATAGTTTCTGCCATTTCTGATTAATTAGCGATGACAAATCATTTGCATATACCACAGTTCCCTTTTTTTGTTTTCCTTAGCAGTAACTACTAAACCAGAGACATCTTTGGAGAACAATAACTTGTTCTTTTTGAAGATGAAAAACCCCAACCAAACAGGTCTCGTTCCAGTCCAAGTTACAGATGGAAATGCCATGGTTTAATCAGGAGTGTTGTGTACACACTGCTCTCCTTCAGTACAGCACTGTCAGACCTCTCACCAGGGAATCCACTTTGCCCAAGAACCCTTCAAGGATGTCCGTCATTATTAGAACAGATGGGACCAGTAACTGTGGACTTGATTTTGTTTGCCCTCTGACATTTTGTTGAAGCTGTATTTTTATTTTGGAGGATGGTACTCAGAAGAAACATTTCCCAGTGTAAATTATAAAAAACATGCGCATTACATAGAACGATTTTTTTCTTACATGTTTTTACATCATCTAGCGGAATTTGGCCCCCATTCTGACCTGGTTTTGCAAGCACTGGTACCATGTGAATATTCTTCAAAAAAAAAAATCAAGTAAGTGAGCAAGGGAAATGTGAATGTATCAAGAAAATAAAAGGTCCCTTTGTACAAGCTTATTCAGAGGCTGTAACATTCTTGCAACCCCAAAGCAGCCTGACAGCTGTTTCCTGAGTGGTTCTGTGAGTGTTTTCCCAGTGCTGAACTCAGAAACTGTGGCTAAACAGTCACCACCGCGAAAGGAGGAGCTTGCAAAGACGTGGAGAAGCCAAAATTTGCTAATAGAGCCTTTTCTTAGGATAATCTAGACTTAAATGTAGGCTTAAAATTGGAAAGGTATTCCTGTAAATGGAATTTTTAGCTTTGGCAATGTGTTCGTTTTCTCAATATTGCCTTCTTTTGCTATTACAACTACTTAATTCTCTTTCTCATACAGCAAAATGCAGTTTGTTTTGTTGCTGAATAACAGCTGTTTTCTGCATGGAACTTTAGCAGTAAATTCTAAAGTATATTAACTCCAATCGCTACCCCTTTACAGTATATGCATCACCTATACAGAGATTCTAAAATAAGAAAAACATTGATTTTCAGTTGAATGGGCTTCCTTCCTTGCTTCAAAGAAACAACAAACCTTTTCCCTCCCACTGCCTACCTTCTAAAGCTTATGCTTTTCAAGCTACATATATGGTCCAAGCAAAATCGAGAGATATTAATTAAATACAAATCAGAGATTTAAAAGTAAATCTGAAAATTACTAAAACTCCCAACTTACAGCAATACTCCCAATAAGTCTCTATTGCATATAGTCTTCTGTACTGCACTAAAAACACCCTGAAGTGAAGTGGAAGGCCAGAGCACTTCAGTGACAGAAAACAATACTATCAAAAGAACAGGAAATAGGCTAGTTTCATAATGAGTTGTATAATTTAATTACCTCAGCTTCTGGCCTTATCTCAGGATCTGAAGTTACTAAATTTCATTGTGAGAAATAACTCATGGCAAAGGATAATACTCAAATATGGTAATTTAGCTTTTTTATTGGACATTCAACTGTCCTGAGGAAATGGGGACCAGAGATACTCAGTGAGAAATGCCACCTTGGCAATGCTGCTTTGTCTTTTAGATTAAAATTTTATTTTTTTTTTTTGAGAAACCTTAACAGAGAGAAATACATTCTCAGTAACTTTTCAGCCAAGAAGATTATCTTAGCATCAGGGGTTTTTTTTGTAAAAAATCGCCCTAAAAAATTACACAGTACACATGTAAATTACTGCAGAATCAGGACATAAATCAATTTACAACATCCCATAACTTCTTTACTCTCCATATTGTATTTGCTGACTTAGGTATTCAATGCTCCTTTTTAGCAAGTAGAAATCATTTCCAAATTCAGAAATTTTTACTAAAGGTCTCAAGATTCTGAAAGAATTGTAATTTGAGTATCAGATGAGTGAAGGAAGATAAGCCTAGAGCTTTTTTTGAAGGAGAAATGGGAATATTAAGGAAGAAAGTGAGAGAATAAGAGCTGAATAAACTCCTCTTAATTCATCATTTATTACAAAAATAGTTGGTGGGGTAGCCAGAGCAGATGTAACAGGCAGCAAGATGCTGTGCACTGCTTAGACATTTTATGCCATCTGGGTCTGATTTTAATGTGGATCGAATGTGAGCGGAAGGATTGTCACAAAGGAGAGGTTTAAACACGGAATCTCACCGGTTCCAATGTTAAGTGGGTGTTATTTAGGAATCTCCAGTAAGACTTTGGAACAAATAGCCAGCAGAGCAATGCTACTGCAGACTCAACTGGCTCTTAGGAAAGAGCAAAGAGAAGTGTTGAGGCCTAATTGAACAGACAGACCCAAGAAGAAGAGACTCAAACGGAAAAAGGAAAATGTGGATATCTTTCTTGGCAGGCATAAGGACTGACACCCAGGGCCATCCCCAGAGCACTGAGCCGTCCCTGAAATCCAGCCAGCGGCCCCCTCTGAGGAATAGGAGGCACTTAACATCAGCACATCTTGTTGTTCACCACTGTGCATCCACAGGTGGCCAAACCACCCTGGTCCCCGAGCAGACAGCACGGAATAGCACAACACCAACAGATCCTGCTCCCATTGGCAAGAGCGGGACTCAGGGTTGGCCTTGCCCACCAGGTCTGTGCTGCTCCTGAAGGACACTCAGTATGACAGCACTGACAGCTCTTCCCAGTGCCTCTCCAGTGCCAAGTGCCAGCCTGGTTATCCTCTCTCTGCCAGAGGTCACTTTCATTCTTATCCCAGTTCTCCTCATTGCTCTCAGCCCTCGCTATTTTCTGATGGTTATTGCAACTGCCACTTTTTAAATCCCACAATTTAAAGCCATTTTATTACACAATAATCGTAACTCTCTTTTATGCCATCATTTTTCCATCGGTTGAGCAGTTGAAGGGAAAAATTATCTAAAAATGAATTACTAAAGATCATTCTACACCAAGCTTTAATGGTTTAGTACTAGAATGGAATTTTTCGCAGCTTCTGAATTATATGCAGCAAACTTTATTTGATCAAAGAAAAATATCATTCCTTATAATTGGTATAATGTACTCTGTAAATTGTGCTATCAATTACAAGATGCTGCAGAAGCACCGTGACCAGTTAACAACCCACAGAGAAGGTGCCAAAGCCAGTATTAACCCACCTCAGTAAACACACACTTGTTTATTCCAAGGAGCACAGGCTCAGCACTGTGTTGATATGGAGTGACAGGCTCTGCATATGCAGCTCATGAGGGAGGGGGATTTGAGTGACACTTCAAGGGCTGCTTTTTCTAGAAAACTCCAAGAAGCTCCCCATTTCCGTGTGTCAGCTTTGCACGCTGACATTCCCGAATACTGCTTCTGAAATCAGGGATACACCGAAGAGCAGGGTGGGGGTTTTATGAAGGAAGAACATAGAAACCAAGACATGTTCCACTTTAAAAAAAAAAACAAACCAAAAACCAGTAAGAAAGCTGTGGCTGGCCAGCTATAGGGAATGTCCACACTTAAGAAAACAGAAATACTGAAATAAATGCAAAGTAATAGTCCTTTTTTTCCCCATTTTTTTAAAGAGGAAGATACTGTTCAGCTGACTTGGCTCACACTTCAGATTGCAAAGCTTTTGCCAATTTGAAAAGCCATAAAGTCCACTTTTTCCCTATGTTTTGCTGGGGAAGACAGAGAAAATTTTTATGAGAAAGTGAATGCAAACTTAAAAATACAGCAGAAACCTGCAAAAAAAAAGTGAGAAAAGAGACGTAAGTAAAATATTTTAAGGAGATGAGATGCAAAGCCCCATCAGATAAATTAATACCCATGAAAAAAGATTACACTTTTATCTTGCCTAGTCCTTCTTAACTGAGTAAGTAATGAAAAAATAAACAGGAGATTTTGGAACCAGCACTAATAGTCAGCTTCCAGTCATCCCTTTTTTCTTCTCTGACTGCTTTCTTCCCATTCAGATTTGAATATGTGACAAAGAGCGGGTAATTGGAACAATGAAGTCACCTAGAAACTACTTAGGAAATCAGAAAGCATCAACATCACCCTGAGGGTAACAACTAGAGAAGAGAATCCAAATTTCGAAGTGAGAATATGCTATATAGCTCACTTTTCAAAGGACTTAAGAGAAAAGAATTCGTACATGTCAGCAACTTGAGAGGCCAAAATTGCCATAAAAAAGGGATTTTTCCATTTTTTCTGACGTTTAGGTAAAGAGTCTAATCATTATAAAGACTAATATTAAGTCAGAAATTCATTTAGTAACACTAACATGAGACGAATGCTCACCTATGACTCACAAATGGCATCACAGCATTTTTCTTTATTCATTAAGTTTTCTTACAGATTTGTACAAAACGACTGGGTGCTTATTTCTGAAACATCACACAACAAATCCATGTTTCCTACTTTGAGATACACAGCTGCTTTCCTTTGAAGCATATGAAATTCCCAGTTTTTCCAAATTGCAACTTCTAGAGAACAGGTCTTTAATAAACTTCTGGAAATTAGGTAAATGCAACAATATTCAAACTGAAAAATCCAACTCTACAGTTATCTCTAATTAAATTTGAGAAACTGTAATTACTATGGAGAGTATGGGGGTATTACTGATCACAGCCTCTTCCAATGCAAGAAGGAAGAGGTAGGTACCCAATTAAGCTACAGTTCAGGAGAAACAAAAGGAAATACGTGTCCATGTCACACCAGGTGACCTGGTCCTTACCTCAGGACCATGAACCTTTTACAAAGCCACTGGTTAAAGTCATGCAATAAAAACCTATCCAAGGATTCATAGGTATCAAACTGTTGCCTCTGGCTCATAAAGTCACTGGGCCACAAATTATTAGAGGCTGGGGCTTAAGAAAATACGAATGTTCAGAATGTTCCTATGAAGTCTTCCCTATCGGTATGCAAGCACAGATATGGTCAGCATCTATATTAAATACCCACAGGATTTATGGTGAGAATCACAACTCAACAGAGCGGAGAAAGAAGACAGGATAAAAGATCATTTGTTGGAAAGTATAAGTTCAGCAAGTGAATGCCCATCAGGTTTTAATTAAATGTTATTAGGATATATCACAGACACAACTAAGTTCAGAGGAAGATTACAGGGGACAAATGTCCATCAGGACAGAAATGCTGGCTGAGACCACATAAGTTTAGAAAACACTAAAGAAATGAGATATGGCTCCTGATTCTTTCCTCTTTCCCAAATCACTAGCCAGGAGAGACTAGGATGAGGGATCAGCAGTTGGTGAGGTGAAAAATTGTGTTAAATAATCAAGAGAACATGTTTGTGATACACTGAGCTGTTTCTAAATAACAGCATTTACACCTCAATAATTCTGCTCTTCTGCGTTAGAGAGAAAATTGATTATGTGTCATTAGAATGAGAGATTACAGCAGCTGTTGGCAAATTTACAGCAATATCAGATTACTGAAATCTCAAAATATTTTTCATCTAAATAAGGAGACTTAGAAAGTCTTTTTGAGTCCACAGTGTGGCCTGAGGAGTCTTTTCCATCTCACTGCATGCTCTGTGCAGCGTTTAAGGCTCACTGGTTTACACAAAGGTTTAACACAAAAAAGTTTCTGTATGAACTGAGAGATCAAAAGTCAGACCCACATACCTGCAGATCCCATGGAACTTCTTCAACTCTTTGCATGGCCACACACTTCCCATGAGTGACACAACTGCCCTGCACTGCTGCTGGGACACAACACAGCATCAAGACAGCCCACCAGATTAATCTTTTAATTTAAAAAAATATGCTATTTGCATCACTTATTTCTTAGGTAGCATAGGAAGTGAGTAAAACATATATATTTTTAAATTAAATTATTTTATAGAACTTAGACGAAGATCACTAGACCTTGGAGTTGGAATAAAAGGAGAAAATTGCTTGCCTTGTTTTGTGCTCCAGCTCCACTAAAGAGTGTGATGTTACCTCTTTCCACACGGATAGTGCTGTCTGGAAATTATGGAAATTGAGCCTATGGTCCCCATCTCACATGTACTGCTGCTAATTAAGTTCTTTGTGACTTATCATTTGACTTAAAATACAGAAGGGGGAGAAATTGCCTTTTTTCCCTCCCTTTTTGAGGGAAGAGTGATATTGAAAAAAGCTTTTATGTGGTTATTTTCTGGAAAATCTAATTTCAGATCTGTAAACCGTTTTTACAAGGGCCATTCAACATTAAAGGCTTCCCATTTTAAAGCCCATACTCTAAGACCATATTGCACATAATCCGAGAGAGTAAATGTAATTGTTCCGTGCCACTTCCCTACAAGCCTTTACTGTACCGTGTGCCTCGACATGGGATTATCAGAAGTCAAATAGGATTACCTCCTGAAAAATTTGATCCTTGAATTGCTAAGGTTAATATAGGGACTGGGTTAAAAAAAGTTGGTCAAGAATGGAATGAAACCTTAATGGACTAGATCAACCTCAGTAAACTGTCCTAGGAGAAAGTTATACCAAATACCACTGAGAACTGGGAGCCAACTCCCTCTGCTTTCTGTTCCCAAGGATCAGAGAAGACATGCTGCTGGTTTAGACGTTTTCCTCAAAGCGAGAAATTGGGCCCCACTTGTATTTAATGAACAGATTTGCAATTCTGGCCCTCAACATTAGCAAATGAGAGGTGCTCCCCCAGTATAATTCACATAAACCTATTTTTTTCCTCAACATTAGGTATCTCTCTCTGAGTCTAGTGGTCCCTCCTCTCTATTCATTTGGCTCACAAAAGAAAAAAAAATCACTTAGAACTGGATAGTTTAGTCCAGGAAAGATTATTTTCTGCCAGCAGAAGCCATTCGGTAACATTGGTCTATACCCACAAGTTGTTGGGTAAATTGCAAAGCACCTTTTGCAGTGAGCTTGCCGTTTGTCTGAGCAAAACTGACTCCACTCCAGTGAGGAGACCTTGGAAAAACCCATCATTTTTGGCACAGCAAGGAAAGGTGTGAGGTTGGCATCGCTGTCGTGTTCAGAACAGACTGAGAAAAGGTGAGATAAGGTAGAGACGGCCCACGTGGACGGGAATGGGACAACTGCAGGTCTGGGAGCAGCTACATAAATTTTGACCCTGTAGCATAAAGGAAGTCAATGAGGAATACTACGGAGGCCAATAAAATTATGGCGGTGGACAAAAGGGGAACAGGAAATCATTATTTGCAATTTCTCAAGATACAAGAGCTATAAGACACCCACTGTAACCACCAGGAGCAAAAATAAAATTAGCTACTTTTTCATACCACACACTTAAAATCATAAAATGTTTGTCACAGCATGGCAGGGGGAAGGCAGAAATACAACTGGGTTCACAAGGAACTGGATGCTGGAGAGATCCATCCACAGTTATAAATCATGACAGTGACAGTACTGGGCCCATTGCCAAGCAGCACCTGGGCACAGCCTTACCTCTTCAGCTGGCCCTAAACCCTGCTCTGGGCACCCAGAGACGCTGATGAGGGGACCTTTGGGGTGTCCCCTCCCAGAGCCCTCATCCATAAATTAAAAAAAGGGCTGAACGTAAGGTTCGGAAGAACAGTAGTGCTGCCTCAAGCAGTATTTTATACTTCTTAAAGGTCACAATCTATTAAATGGCTGTATTTCTCCTTTCCTGAAATGTGTGCAGAAATTCCCAATTATGATGTTACTCATGCTATTTTTATCATGTATTTTCTTAAAAAAGGACTTAGTCAAGAGATTTAGTCAAGCTAATGTGCTATCAAGTTGAACTTAATGGATACCAAAAACCTGACAATATTAGACTTAGGGAGATTACCTCCCTTTCCCAGATTTCTTGGTATCACACATCCTGCTAGAATTTGTGAAATGAACCGAACAGCTGCCACCTCCTGTTGGATATAACCTTTATAATGACCAGAATCCAGGGATGGAGAAATGACCAAAATCCAGTGTCTGAAACCAGGGCAAATAATGCACAATGCCCCTCACAAATCCTCAGATATCTGTAGCAGAGAAACAGGAATAAATGGGAATGGTTCAATTCTTCCAGAAATTATGTGCTTGTTTTTTAAATTTTTTTAGAATGTAGTCTATTAAAAATACATTAATATTAAATAATCAAAAATACATGCATTTTTAAAGGAATACTTTAGTAGAGATCACTATTTCAATTTCAGAATAATTCATTTGAGAAATGTTTCTAATTATTGTAACATTCATTTTTAATTGCCAAAAGATTAAATGGATTCATCTCTCTTTTGCGGCGTTAAGTTTAAATGAACAGCTTTAAATGCCCTTTCTATTTATGGAAAGCTGTTTTGTCAGAAAAACATGGTTCTTTTGTTTTCGCAGTAAAAAGAATAAATTAAATCTGTAGTGAAGATGCCAACAGAACTGGGCAATGAATCTGGTTTTTATTAAGTGTAAATCTTATTCTCTTGCCCTATGATTAACAGGGAATTTTCTCAGGAAACAAACTGGGAAGAGGGGTGAAGAGAGTCCCTTACTACATTTTTGCCAAATACTACTTAAATCCATTCTCAGGAAAGTTGTTACTGTTAAAACAGAGGCAAAAGAATTTAAACCAGCACATGGGAGCACTGGAATATGCAGCATGTTACTCTGCTTAAAATTGTTTACAAAATTGGTGCACCAGCCTTGATCTCACAGCAGTCCCTGCAGCCTTTCTGATTTCACAAGTAACTGTTAAATAACTGAGAAGGAAACAGAATTGGTGATCAGCCCACAAGGTTAAAAAAATAGAATTACCTTTGTCTATATTTCCCCTCCTTTCCTGTGACTATGTTCAAAGCTGCACTGCGGTATCTCCAGTACAGTGTTCTGAAAAACACATACTTCCTGGATGGAATGAGACATTCCTCGGAATTTGAGTTGTTTATGCAAGGAACCATGTGTGTGCAAGCCGGTCTGGCTATGGAGCTACCACACACGTGGTTCTTTGGCATAATGCTCGGGGCACTCCTGGGGCCAAGGCCTTACCCCGGCAGTGCTCGTGTTTGGAATTCAATCCCTTGGAGCACGGCAGAGATTTGACCCATCCCAGATATCTGCCAGCCATGACACTGGCAAGCCCTGCTCCAGCTTTGTCCCTGCTGAGCCCCAAGGATCCTCAGTCGCTGTGAACCCAGCAGAACCCAGGCTGCACAAACCAGCTGGGGTCACAAGGTCTGTTTGACAGCGCTCCCAAGTGCCGAGTCCCGTGTTCCCACACATCAGCCTTCAGCAAATCACAGTCACTTGTTGTATTAAGTTAATTTAGAGACAGCTGACTCAGCGGATTGCTTGGAAAATAAACAAATAAACTGGTGTTTTAAAGCATTTTAGAATTATAGAAAACCTCATCTTCTGCTTCCAGGGACCCATTTCCAGGCTTGCCTCAGTTTCAGTGAGCAAACAGAGGGCCTAAGTAATAAATTGCTATTTGTAAAAATTAGAAAAACATGTAATTTTATTAGGCATTAAATTAACTACATAGAAAGAATGAGAAAACATTAGGTTGTCTCTGATTTTTTTTCCCTAATAGACAGTATTGCATTTAAATGAACACTATAATTCTTAGACTTTAATTCAAACAAACCTAATTGTGCATGGATCACTTTGAATATGATAAAATGTAAAGCATACATGAATGGATTTAATATTTACTGCACTACTTAACTGCACTTTAAACTGAAGCAAAAAAAATTATTTGATGGGTTGCTTTGCTTTATAAATAACAAAATCCTAGTCGAAGCTCATGGGAGACTTTGCTAACAGTAAGCTTTACTGGTTTATGTATTTTTTTAAAGATTGTTTTAGTTCCTTGTTAATAAAAGAAACAATGGGGCTACAGACAGTTTAAATTGGCCATGGCAAATAAATGTCAGTTCTATATGTACTTGCAGTTAGATTAAATGTTAATGACTTACAGGCAAACAATACAAAATGTGTCCACTACTATTTAAAGCATCAGCATGAAACACTAGTGTACCAAAATGGAGTAATTAAATAACTTTGAAAGGCAGCAAGTTAACAGGTTGCTAATTCCATCATTTGTATGGTGATGTGAAAAGCAAAGAATGGAGAGGGAAGCAGCAGTTTATGGCACCTCAGCAAGGTCCAACACAAAAAGTTAGATGCTATTTATATCCACCTAAGATTTCAAAATATTTTTTAATATGAAAGTGGAAATATCCAGATTTTTTGCTAGCTCCACTTAATAAAAGTGTGAAATTCACATTGTTCTATGACAGCGTATTTTAATCTTCCTTTATTCTCTGTCTTTTGAGTCTGATTAAAATGCACCTCCAAACAAGCAGAAGAATGGAGAGGAGGAGGTCACAGTCCTTACATGATATTATTTTCTCTTTTTTAACATTAACAAAAGATCCTGCCTATAACTGCCTGAAATAACCCTGTCTATTGAAAATTGTTCTAATTTGGTTTCCCAAGACAGAAAAGGACTAATAATTACACTTCCATTTTTTTACGGCACAGCTTTATTTGATTAAACAATAAAACTACCTTGTGAAGGTTTTCAGCCCCTGCATTTCATAATCTAGTGGAGAATTCAGAACCCTTTTCACTGAAACTATTTATCAGCACCACCTTGTCTCCCCAGCCTGGCCCAAGCACTGGGCAGAGCAGAGAAGCCCTCAGCTCCCACACCACAGACCTGCCACTGACAATCATAAATACTCATGGCAAGATGTCAGTGTTTGCACAATTAGAATGACACATCATTCTGGTACCATTCCAAAGGAGATGGATTTCCAGGTACTATTCCTCTCAGCTTCTTTGGAATGAGCCACAGCCATCACTCCTAACTCGTGACACAGTGTGCAAACCCACACATCAGCTGAACCAGCTGGCAAAGCTGGATTAAACCTCTGTTCCTCTGGAACATTCTGCACCAAGACACAAGTGTTACTGGCAATCACATCATTCCATGCTATCCTGATATTCTGCCGGGGTGGATGCAGAGCCAGGTTAGAACAAAGGTTCCTGCTAAGCTTGCCGCTGGCAGGGGCAGATACGGGATACTCTGTGATATAGGAAGTGTAAGTAACACTTTCCCTGCATCTATCCCAGCACCTGTCAAGCTATGCTTTGGGCAGCTTTTCATTCTTTTGCCTTCAGGACTGATGTTTCTTGAATGAAGATTCCTGGTTTCTTAGAAAACTCTGTCATGGTATTTCACATTTCCAGACACATTCACAGAGCAGGACTCAAACCTGCACTAGACAAATGCTACACCATTTACCAATAAACAACTTTTGGTCACCTTCTTGACTACTGAATAAGCTTATTAATGTGAAACCACCTGCAATATCTTATACCACAGTAACCTCTCTTGTTAGTTCTCCAGCTTCAGTTTCACTCACTCTCTTGCTCAGTAACAGTAATTCTTCCCTGGACAAACTGGAGTCATCCATCAGTTTCTTTGTTCCTGCTCTTGTCCACAACTCCATGCCCAGCCTCCTTAAGATACTAGCATTGCTAGATTTCCACTGTAAGGAGACTGGTGTGATTTGGAGATACACACAAGTGCTGGACAAAGCCTAACAGACATTGGTAACACTCCAGCTTGGCTACCAGACACAAGCTTGTGGTCAGATCCTGAACACAAATAAAGGATTTTTTTACTTTTTTAAGAGTATTTGCCAGATTTCTTGACCCAAAAATTGTTGTCCTCAATTGTTGTGGTGCGTCACGGTCAGCAGAGCCAGATGGACCAGCAGGTCCATTGGTTTGATACCCCCACAGCCCAGGAACCCCAAACTTAGGGTAAATACCCAGAGAGCTGTGCAGAATATGCAAACCTGCATTATCATAATTGGCCAATGCCATCCCCTCCTTTCTCCCTCCATATATAGCCCTTTCCCTAGAATGTTCTGTAGTTCTCGACTCCCTGTTGGCCCATGTCAATCCTCCGCTCCCCCGTTCTTCCCTATTGGCCATGTACCCCTTTTCCCCACCTGGGTACCACTCCCTTGTCACCGTACGATTGACTGTTTTTTGTTTTCCCTCCCCTTTCTATTGGGGGATAAAACCCCATGTCAGTGCTGTAATCTCGGTTCTTCGTGCCCTTCGTCCTTGGTCCTTGGTTCTCCGTGGTTCCTCAATAACCCCTTCCTGCCTTCTACAAAGAACCCCCTCCGCCTCTTCTTTATCTCCTCCGCACACCCTTAACACCGGTGGATTGGGGCGAACCCGTGCCGGAGTTTCCCCAATCCTCCCACGCCCGCGAGCAGCCTCCATCACCCCCTCCCGTGCGGGGCGAGAGCCCAGCGCTGGTCACCTGCTAGCCGGACAGAGCGCCGCGGCACTCAATGTCCTTCTAGGTTTCTTCCCTGGTAGGCAGGACGAAGTGTTCTTTGTTCTATCTTTTTTTCTTCCTCTCTATATGAAAGCAAAACGCTCCTTTCTTTTCCGCCCCACTAACACGAGGCAATAAATCCATTTGGCTGGTTCTTCTACTTAGTTCATGAAACAGTCAAACTGAACACATCCAACTGCTAGTCTTAATGTCTTAGTCTTCAGTTAAGAAGCCTCTCTTAAGGAACTCAGATTTTCAGCCATTGCCTTCTGTTCTGCTGAAAGGTCCCTTCCTGCCCCAAAGCTGCGCCCACCAGCTGCAGGCTCCACGTATTTCTCTTCTAACCACACTCCTCCTGTGCAGATACTACCAGTGCTGCAGAAGCCCTGTAAATGGCAGCAGCAGCCAACATAAATAATAAATAGCAACAAAAAATACCCCAAAACATCCAGCTGATGGCCTGTTCCTTCCAGCCTGTTCTGATGCCAGCGTAACTCTCTTTGCCTGTACTTTTTGCAAGTTCTAATACCGAGCTGTGTCAGGCATTTCACTCACCCTTTGCACTCTGCGCAGCTTTGTCAAGATGCTGGGATATATTTTTCACGTTTGCTGAAGAGCTTTGGGTGTCATCTGTGAACTCCTACTTCACTTACACCAACAAGTCTGAGGAAGACACATAGCATTCTGGACTCCTTGTGAAAAGGAGAAAATCTGGATTCCCTGTAAAAGTCTACCTTTCTTTAGCGTCTTTCTGAACTGGTTATTTTCTTGTGCGACAAATTCTAACTACTTCGGTAAGGTGTAATCAATTTTTTCCAATAACCAAAATTCTTGGCACAGATCTCAATCCTGTTGCAGGCTCCTTCCCAGCATTTAGTTGGCTCACTCAGCTTAGTATTTGCAGCAAGCCTTACTCTGACAGACAGAACCCCTGATTTTGAATTTGCAAATCCAACCCTGTCTAAAAAGCTTTATTACTTGTTTTTAAAGAATGTAGTGAGGATTCAAAAGCCCCACTGGAAGAGATATTACAGAACACATGTGATCTGTGACCAACTGCATTCACAAGATTACACTACCAGCACAGGCCCAGCAACAATTCTGGGTTCTCAAATCTCACTGAAGTGGGAGATGAAGCACCCCTTTGTCTCTGAGGGCCTGCATTGCCGCTTCTGAATGTAAGTAGGTGATTTCTTTCTCCTACTGTAATGCACAGTCAGCACTTCACCTGAGCACAAATTTAACAGGGAGACATTGAACAATACTCAGGCAAACCTGGTCACAGTCTGGGCAGGGAGCAATGCCCCTGGCTGGGAAGTGAGTTCACCTGCCCAAAGCTGCCAAGGTGACACCACCTGTGCCAGTGCCCTGCTGCGCCAGTTCCTGGGCAGGCACATCCCCAAGGGAAAATGGAGAATGAAAGCCACTTGTTCAGCCTCCTGTGAACATGCCTGAAGGGAAGTAGGATGAATCCCACACATGGCGAGTTTGGGAAATTATTATTGTGCCTTGGATCTACACCAGACCCTATTCTTCAGGCATTTCTCCACTAACCGGTACAGACTTAAGTTTAAACACCTACATACATTTTAATAAGGTGTATCCCAGGTCTAATTCTCTTTTCCTCTACATTTAACTCTCACTGACATTAATGAGAGCTACATGTGTGGGTACACACAGAACTGACTCCAAGCAGTTTTACAGCTTGATTTTTTTTTTTTAATGCAATTAGAAAAGCACATTGAAATGCATAATCTGTGTGTTTGGGAGAAATGCTTAATGGTGCCTCATTAATGCATAAAATTTACATTTAGAAAACTAGTATCCAGGCACTGCAATAATCAAAATATTTGCAGAAATCCCAATAGAAAAAAAAAAAGTTATAAATGGTTTCCTGGCAACTGTTCATGAATCTCTTAGTTTGTTTGAGTTTGGGGTTTGGGGGGCTTTTTTGGCTTGCTTGTTCTTTGAATCAGAGTTTTGGATACACTTCAGTTAATTACCCAAATAAAAAACTATCTGCAGCTGAGTGAACCACAACAGTATTTGTCTTTTCAGAAGAAGCAGGCAAGCCTGGAGGTTGTAACTGTAAGTAACTCATTTTTTCCTTGTAAGAAGCCATCTGCAAGCAATGCACAATATTATCTCTGCCAAATAACTTACTTCCTTTATCCCTTTTCTATTTGTGAGTGTATTTATTTAGGGCCTTGCTCTGCTAACTGTTACAAGTCTATAAAATTTTAAATCCCCACAACACAGTGAAGGCCACTCATGTAAGACAAGGTGTTACACACTAGTGTTCTACACTATTTAGAATTGTTTGCCTTAATGTTACAGAGATGATCCGGCACACAACATGGAATCAGAGCTGTTACAAAGAGCCTTTAACATTGACACGAACAATTAAGCTTTAGGACTAGAAGAATCAGAGAAGGGAAACAAAGGGGAAGAATAAAGCTTCCTTAGAGGTGAGAAGAGAAACGAATAAAATACTTAATTTGCCGAACTTGGTGATGTGCTGTTAAACACCACTTCCTGCTGCATGTCTGTTTGACTGAGTATTCATTTTGTTCTTCTGGAGAGACTTTAGTTTATTCAATCCACTTTGCGGTCTAACAGCCAAGTCTTTTCCTGGAGTTGGCCCAGAAGGTCAGATTTTTTAACAGGATGCTGTGCAATCTTTAGAGGCTCCTGCATTGGAATTGAAAGAGAAGGCAGAGATCTAGGTAGGAAAGAAAAATTTTACTATACTCACATTCCTAAATCCTAGGTTATAATCTTAATCTGAATATAGTGTTGTAGGGTCTGATGTTCAAATTTTTCATAATTTCCTTATCAACTTGCTTTACTTTTCCTCCAAAACTTGCAGCTCTTCAAATACAGTTTTTATGTCATTGTTGTTTTCTTCAGCACTAGGAAAAGACATCCTAAAGTCCAGTATTTCATACGCATACACAATCTCACTGAGAGTTCATCATCATCAAAGATGATCTTTGCAAAATGCAGCAGGCAGCCTTCTTTTTCATTCCCAGAAAAAGTATATGGCATTTGGATGTATTTTGGCTCACTACGTGATTTCAGAGTAAGTTCTGTGGTTCACAGTTATGTTTTTCACAGTTATGAATTTTGATGTGCAACTCGGTGAAACAATAGATGAGGATTCCTACAAGGTTGTGTCTTCATGATGGACTTTTACAGTATTTTCAGTTATGAAATCCAGATAATTTATTATGAGATACTGGAAAATCAGAGTAATTTCTGATGATATTCAAAATGCCAGATTTGGATTTCAAAGATGTTTGAGCACTTGCCACTCCTCACCTCTGCAAATCAAAGAACGTGTTTCCAAGAATAACTCCAAACCACTCAAACATTGCTTTGGTACAGTGGTAGCACTGAATATCTTTTTAGAATCATCACAGAATCCTTAAGGTTGGAAAAGACGTTTCAGGTCATCGAGTCCAACCATCAACGAGCACCACCATGTTCACCACCAAACCATGTCCCCAGGTGCCACATCCACACGTTTTTTGGCACGCTTTCCAGGCATGGGGACTCCACCACTGCCCTGGGCAGCCCATGCAAATGCTTTACAACCCTCGTCACAAGAAAAAAATTTCCCTAATATTTGACCTGAGCCTCCCCTGGCCCAGCCTGAGGCCGTTTCCCCTTGTCCTGTCCCTGTTCCCTGGGAGCAGAGCCCGACCCCCCCGGCTGCCCCCTCCTGTCAGGGAGTTGTGCAGAGCCACAAGGGCCCCCCTGAGCCTCCTTTTCTCCAGGCTGAGCCCCTTTCCCAGCTCCTTCACTGTTCCTGATAAGATTTGTGCTCCAGACCCTTTTACAGAGCTTTGGCTATAAGAAAAAAACCAACAAAATCAAAAGCAAAAGCAAAGAAAATAAAATTTAAGAAACCCACAGACCCACAGCTGCACAAAACCTACTTCAAAATGTTCTCTGCATTTTTCTGTATACTTGGCAAGTGTTCAGTAGCTAAGTTTTGACGCTTATTAGCCACAGACAGCTATTAGCTATTAAGAAGATATGGACACCACAGTTTTCAAAGAATTCAACTCTGGTGCAGGATTTATCCAATTCACCATCCATAATGGCAAAAACCAAAATGATCTACACTTCGCAAGGTATTTTACAGCTCATCCTCCATTTTTTTTCAAATGGCAGATCAGACCAAAAACCTACTATATTCTGTCTGTGAAGAATCAGGCTTTGAGTGATTTAAACCTTGAGATCTACTTAAAAATTAATTCCATTCAACGTATGAAGTTAAGACATAAATAAAACAGAACTTACTTTATCATAATATACCACTGCATTTTGATCAATTTTTTGCAGAAGGAAGATGTTGAAATGCCCTTCCACACTACTTTAAACCTAATTTTGGAGAGCAGCAGCCTAGGACATAATGAGAGCTGTTACCAGTTCTGTGGTTGTCTTCAGAGCAATTGACCACCAGAACCTGTGTTTAACTTTGGGCAGAATTCTGTTCAGCAGCTCTGAAAACTGGGCGGAGATGTATTTGGACCTGAGTCACATTCCTCTCAGTACCCTCCACCAATTCCATACTGATAGCTGTTCCCACAGGAAAATCCTCTTTGGGATCATTTTAAGAACAAACCCATCCCTGTGTCAGCCCCTGACCAGCTGCACATGAACCTCAAGAGGGGAAGGAAGGATTGGTTTGGAAGCTGCTGACCACTGTCAGTGAACCAGGGCCTGGAGCCGTTCCCACATTCCCGACAGCAGCTGTGGGGCAGGACAGTGCCCCATGTGCCCCATCGGTGTTTGGGGTGGCCAGGCCGTGGGGGCCCGGCTGGGCCAGGGTAGGGGCTCTCCAACTGCCCTGGATGTGGAGCTGGAAGCTGGCAACTGCCAGAACGGCCGAAGGAGCCCCGGCAGGTGAGTGGGGAAGGGGCAGCTCTCCCTGTGCCAGGCCCAGAGGGGGCCAGGGTGGGCCTGGGCTGTCCCGCGGGGAACGGTTCCCTTTGGGAACAACAGGGCATTCCCGGGGGGCTGTTCCAGAGCTGGTGGCAGCTTCGGTGCTGGCCGTGGGGACAGGCCTGGCAGGGAACAGGGGGCTCCTGGCCATCCCAGGGCACACCCACATCTCCTCCTGTCACTGTCACACTGGAGGCTGTGGGCACTAATGAGGGAGCAGCTCTCATTCCATCCCCATGCTGGCCAGAGCGGGTATTGGTGGGGACAGCTACAGCAATGGAACCCCCAAACACTGTTTGCCCCAACAGTCACCCCGGCGACAGAACCCCCCGAGTGGTGTTTGTCCCAAGCAACCCCCAGGCTGCCCAAGCACCATGGCAGGTACAGCAGCAGGCTCCTGCTCCTCCTGGGGCTCCTGCCCTCCAGGTACCCCCAACCGGCTCTGCCTGCCAATATCTCACCCCATCCCCCCTCTCTGCTTCCCCCAACAGAGAGGTTCCCTCTCCATGTGGCAGTGGTGAAGGTGCCTGGCGTGAGCTTCCCTGCCCTGGGAGCTGCCTGGGAGCTGCCCTCTGTCCCCAGACTGCCACTGTCCTCTGGGCCTGTCCAGCTCCACACTGGCCCCCACCAGCTGGTCCCAGTCACCACCAGGCAGGGGGTCCCAGGGACCCTGGGGCAGGTGGTGCCACTTTCCGCTGTGGTCCATCTCCCCCAGCTAGTGCAGCTGCCCCTTGGGCCTGCTCTCTGTCCCCCTGCCTATGGCTGGGTACAGCAGGTGGTGATGGGGACACTGCTGCCCCGCCAGCCAAGAGCTGTGGTCCAGGAAGAGCCCCTTTACCCCATAGGCTCTAGTGTGTTCCACATCCACCACCAACCTGCCCTGGCTCTACCAGCTGGCACAACTACAATGGAGCCTGAAGGTGAGTTTTGGGGTGGCAAAGCCCACGCACAGGCAGACAAGCTGAGGAAAGCTTCAATCTCTTGGGGTTCCATTTTCAGAAGTGGTGACCACGGATCTGCCTGGGGAGGGACCAGGTGCCACCCCAGAGGCCATTCCTGAGCAGGCAGGGGACAGCACCAACACCCATCTGTTTGCCTGGCCTGACACCACGGTGAGCGAGGACACTGCCCTCGACAGCCCCAACAGCTCCACCTTGGATGCTCTCCTGGAAGAATTCTCTGAGTACCTGGAGGACACTGGCTGCCTTGACAAGCAAGTGGAGTTGGCACAGCAAGAGGACAATGAGGACACCATCTTGGCTGCCAATGTCCCCAGCTTGACTGCCGAGGACCTCGATGAGTTCCTTGAATTCTGTGAATGCCTGCTGGAAGACGACCGTCCCAAGAAGCCGGTGGTGGAGGCACAGCAAAGGAACAGCCAGGATGCCGTCCCTGCCATCCCCAACCTGACCCCCTCTGCCAACCCACCCACTGCCCTCCGGCCTCACTCACCCCGCATGGCCCAGATGGAGGAGGAGGCTCTGCAGAGGCAGCCTCCGGGCATTGTCGCTATCCAGGTGCGCCCCAAAACAGGACAGCTGGCAGCAGCCAAGCCAAGAGCTCTGCGCCAGCCAGCACCCCCACGAGCCAAGAGACTTTCCCGCAGGACCATGGCCCAGCCAGCAAGAAAAAGACGACGGCAGTGATGCAGCACCCAGGCCAGAAGACACCCCAAGCCAGTGACCCACATCCAGACCCCCAGCCCCAGCCCTCTCCTACAGTCCTCATTCCCATTAAAGACTTGTTTTGCAGCTCCTCTCTCTGCCTGGGGTCATATTCACAGTGGGAGAGGGGTGATGCCTAAGGGCAGCCTCTGCCCACCCCATGTGGGGCCAGGCTGGCCTGGGGATGGTGACCGAGAGGATGGCTGTGGGGACATCACTCCGGGCACTGGGCACGTATGGGGGAAACCACATTGGTCAGAGTGCTCAGAGCACCAAGCAGCAGGACAGGCACCACAGAGTCACCAGGAGCAGGGAGTGCAGTGCTGGGCACATGCTGAGCTTCCCACTTTGTCTGGCTGCCAGAGGGTAGGGAAAGGGGGACCTGCCCCAAGCAGAGAAACCTTTCTCTGGCAGGGAGTGGATGAGATGAAACACTGTGGGATGGCTCTGCTGGGGATGTTGGAATGCCCCGAGTGCTACCATAGGGATTTCTCATTTGCCACAGGGCAATTTCTCATCTCTAAAGGAACTAACCCTCTCTGCAGGGTATCTCTGCCACGCTGTCACTGCCCTCCCTGGCCAGCTCCCCACAGTTTCTGTATTGGGCGGGATGTTCTGTGGTACAGAATATCCCTCCAGCCAGTTCAGGTCAACTGTCCCAGCCATGCTCCCTCTCCCAGCTTCTTTAGGACATATCTCCCTTTGACAGGGTCTCTGTGAGGAGTATTCAAGGCCGGGTTGGATGGGGCTTGGAGCAGCCTAGTCTGGTTGAAGGTGTCTCTGCTATGGCAGAGGGGTTGGAGTGAGATGATCTTTAAGGTCCCTTCTGTCCCAAACCATTCTGGGTTCTCTGGTAGGCAGGGTGAGAGAGGAAGCAGCTGGAGACAGCTTCAGAAACTAAATCTTCCATTGGCCTGTATTCTGTCACCCCTTTTTGCAAAAAACAAGAAATCTAAATTAAAGGGAGATACCAAGCAGGCAAGAATCATTTTCTGTAGCCAAAGGAAGTTGAATCTATCAATCTATTTGGCTTAAAAGAACTGTTTCAAAAAGTTGACTATCTGCTATACCTTAGAGGCAGGTAGAAGGAGTATAGACAAGAGTAAACCATAATTCCTACCACTGGATAAATCCAGATTTTGTTTAGAGTTGTTACTGAAGCGTATGTTCATTCATTAAGTTTAAGTAAATAAACAACATTTCTTGCAATAGGAACGCAAAATAGTCATATTGCTATTGAGAAGAAAGAAAAGCTACTGCTATTTTAGTTGGAAGGGACCTGCAAGTGATCATTTAGTCCAATTTGACCTGCTCTGGCCAATTCAAGTTAAAGTATGTTCCTAAGGCACCGTCCAAATGCCTCACTCATGCTGATAGAAAATAGGGGTTTTGTTCAAGCAGGGAAAAATGCTCTTCTTGCATTAACCATTGCCCTCTTCCTCAGTTCCTTCTATTGAGACATTCTGAAACCCAAGAAAAAGGATTCCAAGTCCCTCTCCCAAAGATGACATTTGTGCTTGCAGTGATTCAGACGGAGCACGTTAGAGTAAGGGAAAGTAAGGTAGGAAGCTGCTAAACTAAATGCCATAATAATCACTCTTCTCCCCAGAGTTGGGGACAATTCCAAGCTCATACCAGACAACTAATTATCTTTTTAAGTCATCACATTTATAACAAAAATCAACTGTCCACAAAGACCACACAGTCTTTAAGCAGCAGCACGCTGCTGAAAAAGGCCACGAGCCTCAGATATCATCTCTGCTCTCCAGCTGGACATTCTGCTTTCTTCTAACTTACCTGATGCACTGCAGGCAATTTCCTGATGCAACCAACCACAGTCACTGCTGCAAAGCACCCGGATGATCTCCCACCCAGAAAGCCTACATTCCAAGAGGCTTACAGGCCACAGGACTTACAGACTGCTGTTAAAGAACAGCAGTCCAACATCCACAGCAAACTAGTTCTGATGTATGGTTTTCAAAGGAATTGCTGGAAATTTGTCTTGCAATGCAGTAGTGAGAAACATTCTCCTGCAAATGTGCATCTATGATTGGATAGCATATCCTGAAAAAGCGGCTATATTTCCTTAGAAGGAATATTAGCACCAAATTTTGTATATTTTAACAAGAACAGTCTCAAATCTAAAACAGTCCTTCAGAACTGAGACATTGTAAAGGGTTTTAAAAAATTTTTAAACCTCTGCATAAAAGCACATTTTTCCCATTATAATAGCACTAAAAGATCCAGAGCAAATTTACACACCATAGGAACACTACTCTCCCTCTCAGGAATGACACCCATGGCATCTTTTTCAACCTGCCTTGTCTCTTCCCTCCTCCCAAAACCACAAATCACTTATCAAAACATAGCTTTGTCCCCAAAGTGCATGCACCAAACACACTGTGACATCTATTTCACTACTCTGGTGCTTTCCACGTAGAAAGCATTCAGATGTTTTTAGAATTTTATACTGCCTCTGGTGAGAAGTTCATTCCTTATGTCTTGGAGTCTTTCCTAATGAGAGGGAAAAAAAGAGGAAAAAATAAAGTGTACTTTAGAGAAGTTTTGGGTGTGCAAATGCCAACTGACTGTTATGAACATCAGCCCCTACAGCGCTAATAAGACCAGAGAAGCTCAAGTGGAACTCAAAGAATCCAAAGTTTCCCTAAGGAACAGAACAGGAGTAACAGCAACTGCAATAAAACAGTGAATGCAAACACCCGCTGAAAGCTGTGCACGTTTAGACTTTTATTACAAATATCTCTGGATGACCTCAGTGGACCAGATGTGCTGTGCTGAGCATCAGGACCCTGAGAAAACACCATCCCTTCTTATAGTATTTGCCATTACAGCTGTCCTTCCTCTTCCCCAGCAGCACAGAAAGTAATGCTATCAGGCATAAAAGAAAATGTGACGAGTGATGAAATATTATCACACAGCACAGACGCCTCCAAAGGTTTCTATTTCTATTAACATCTGCATGCTCACTGTTATATAAAATCCTATAATAATGAAAATATTCATTTTCCATTGTTATTGTCTAGTTCCATCACCATCGTTCTTACTGCCATCTATGGGTAGGAAAGACAGATTCTGTTCCCAAGTGCATTCATCTCATCCCTAATAAAATTCAATCCTGTCTTCATTAAAATTATGTAAGTGTATAGGAGGTCAAGACATGGTGAGCTCCAATTGTTTCCTGAATGAAAACTAATTTTCCAGTTATTGTTCAAAATAAATTATATAGAAGTATAATCAAAGTTAATTGAAGAACACTGCACGGTTTGAGATCATTAAAATCTTCACAAATGCCAACAGGAAACATGCTGTTTGATACTTTTCAGGAAAACAGTGACTTCTTTTACCTTGAAAAAGGCTATTAATCCAATGAAAGTTCCGCAGAGTTAAATTAATAATACTCACAGCAGCTTTTATGGTCCATGGAGGTAGCACATGGATTAATCCCCCTCCTTAGAACATGGTGATATCAAACCTGTTGACATAATCAGTTCTGCATTTCAGACAAAACCTTGGTCACAGCCAGGTCACCAGGAGCTGCAGCGTTCAGAGCTGCAGGGCATGACGTGTGGGTCACACAATCACAGGAAGCCCCCTGAGCACTCCTCACAACACTACCCCATGAACACCTGCAAACCAAGAACTTCTGGTTCCATCAAAGCAGCTCATTGGCAAGGCAAGCAGAATATTAAAGTGGCGATTTTCAACTGCAAACCCACCTAAACCCTCTGAAATTTCTTCCTTTGTTACCTTCTCTTCAAATATTTTGTATCATAGCAGTGAATTACATTTGGCCTGAATTTGTAGCAGTTTAATCTCCTGTGATGTTGTCTGTGAGACTAAACACACTTCTCTTCTCCCTGACATCACTTACCTACCTGTTACATAAAGGTCGTGACCTCAGGGACAACAAGAAAGTCCTTCAAAATCAGCTTCCAGAAAATGGAATGCAGGTTTGGCATTCCATGTATTTCACCATTAACTTTCTCACCATTTGCAGGATGATCCCGGTAGTACCAAAAGCGAGCACAGGGAACACGGTCACAGAATATCAGCAGTGAGCACAGCAGAGCACCACAAACTGTTCAGACTTCCTTTTGTAAGGCAGATATGAACCAGTGAGCCATGATCTGACCACCATGTATTGCTTAAGCGTTATTGCATGTCCTTAGATCTGGGCTTTTAGAGATGATGAATGTTTCCAAAGAGCTTTAAATGCCAGCACCAATTTCTAGCAGGCCCACATGGCTCTGGAGTGTTACACGCCAAGCAGAATGATCCTAGTCAAAAGCTCAGGAGCAGTCACAACCAAAGAAAAGCTCAGGACTCATCACAGCCTGCCCGACTTCACACAAGTTCCTACAGCTTTACTAGGTCCTGGCATTCTGCAGGTGTTTCCACTCAATGACTATTCAAAATAAAACAAGAGGTTTCACAATACAGTGACCAGAGCTCACCTATGGTGACGTGTCACAACTGAAGACTGATTCAACCTGATTTCTAAAGCTGCCACTTTCTAAAAGAGTGTACCAGAATACAGAAGGAAAACTAAAAGTATAAGCAAAAAAATGTGGTTTCCTTTACAAATACCAAAGTAAAGAAACCTTGTCTTGGAGCAGTCTCTCTCTGAAAAGCTTGTTCTAGAAGAATCCTTTTCATAATAAATATGTCATATATAAAACATTGCTCTTGCTGGAGAGCCAATACTTCAAGCCTCTTACCCCCTGTAGTTATCTCCAGCAGTATAATTAATACTTAATCATGGCTGTGGTATTCATAGGCAATGACACCTAGTGTGCTTTTGCTGAGATAAAAATAAATTATCTATTCTCTCTTTCTACATGAAGATCTGCTCTTCCAAATTATTAGGAATTTGAGTAACTATACCGAACCCAAATACAGATATTTGCAAAACTGGGCCTTCATTTTTATTGATTTTTCTTCATCCACAGGGAATTAAGCCAAGGAAGCAAGCCTATAAAGTCTGTTTTATGGAACACAGGAAATAAATACATAATTAAAAGAAAATCAAGTATTCCATACAGCACCAGTTGTCACTGTCAGCTCTGTAACTCCGTACCAACCATATCGATTAGCTGCCTTTTACAAACATCTCCAAATTAACATCAAAATTAGCTCATTGCACTAACTTGCAGGGAAAAGGTGCTCTTTGCTTATCCTGCAGTTTAAGAACTACCACAAAACACCCAAATATGGCAGATCCTTGGAAGCAAAGTGCTTCCTGAACCAAATGGCTCCAGTGACACAGGACACAACATGGGGTCAGTGCAAATCCAAAACTGCTGGCTTTAGTCAGGTGCAGGATTTCCTTTCCTCTGCTGCCTCACTCACAAGGCTCTCTAGAGGGTATTTCACCTGTCCCAGCCCTGAAGGAAGACTTTCTCTGTGGGGAACACCAATGTTATTCCACTGGCCACACCTGTCTGGAGAAATAACTCTGCTCACCAGGATAAACAGGGGGATCTGTCCATCAGCCATGGCTTGAGGGTTTCTGTGTGTTGGTGCTGAAACAGCACACCAGATTTCTTTATGAGAGGGCATAGATGACACAATTCCCAACCGATGAAGGGCAAGGGATACCAAGAAAAGTTACTGACCACCACAGTGAAGAAAACTGACCCTCACTTAATGACCGAGTTCAGGTTGGAGCAGGCAGTGGGTAGGAAAAAAGAAGAAAGAGAAATAAGGTCTTTAATAGCTCACCAGGAGTGTTTGTCATACCAGAACAAGGAGAGATTGGCATACTATTGAAATATAAGTAGTCAGAAAAAAATACATGGAAAAAAACTCTCTTAAAAATGCTTTGCAGTGTAATTTGGTCTCACAGCAGTGAATTTAAAAGTGTGTGTTTGTTATATATAAGTGCATGATTCTGAATTCAAGTAAAAGCCTTTTTTCTACAGTACCACTTTAATCCTTTTTGGTTTCCATAATTCCCTGCCATACCTAGCAGTATTCCTCTCAAGTCCTGATGAAACTCAGATAACGCTCCAATGTCTTATCACAGAGCCCACTGCATAAGGCCATACTGAATATCCTGCATTTCAGGAGTATTTTGACAGCAGACCAAAGTACTTTTCTAAGGCCAGTTACAGCATGGCTGGTAATTTTGAGGCTAAAATATTAAAGGGATACACAAGGAAAACCTTCTGTTCCATGGCAATGAACTGTATATTACGTTAAAGCCTACAAACTAAGTCATGATTACTTTCCACAGGAAAATAATGCCAGCCAAGAGCAAAAACAGTGAATTCAAGGAGCTCTTTTTGCGCTGCTTAGGTCTCTTGTTCTTAAAAAAAACCAGTTGTTGGTGGGTTTTTTTCAAATTACTACTCCTACATTATGAAATCAGAATAATTTATCTATAGCACAAGAAAACAGACAGGTTAGCCTAATCACAATGGGACTTGCACAATTCTATGTTAGTCAACAAGTGCTCAGACACTTTTTTTAATGCCTTTCCCCCTTTATCCAAAATACAGAAAAATCAAATGGATGAACTACAGCTCCACACCAGTAATTGTGTTTAATTTCATCTAGGTGTCATCTAGGTGTAGTATTTCAAAGATATTTAAAAAGTCAGCAAGCTCATGTCCTTGTAGCAAGCTTTATTACTAGAGGTTTATGGTTGTTTAAATTTTAAAAAGTAGGATTTCTTCTACAGCTAATAAATCAGTTTTGATTCAGCACAAAACAAGTTCATGGGGTCATTCTTTGAAAGCATTTTGTCAACTCTGTTAATAAGAACATGTATGTTGACTCCAGTACTTAGTCTTTAAAAATAATGCTCAAATTTATGCTGGGTTTGCCTTTGAAATATTTGTGACATCTTTTTTGTACCTTTTTTAATTAGTAAGAAAGCAACTATCAGGCCTAATTTTCTTCCTGTGTTTGTTGTTTGTTTTGCCTTGGGGTTCATTTCTTGCCTTGGTTTTGTTTTTTTAATTGTTGTTGAAAATTAGCAGAGTACCTGTCTTTCATCAGTCTGTCAGGACATTCAGTTTTACTGTACTTTTTCAACAGTACAAAAGCTAAACTATTTCATTTATTAGTGTTCATAGATTCATGTTTGTAGTCTCATCAATAAATCCATGTTTTGCAAGTCTTCATGTATTTATACATTTTATTTTCCCCAGTACTTTAAAGACCCCTTTGTTTTGCCAACAGTCTTTATTTTCTTATAAACAGATGCGTAAAAGATCTATCTCTCAAATCATTATACAGTATCTCAAATATTCTGAAAGAATATTAACTGTATCTCTCCCAAGCTCTTACATTAACATCCTGTTTCCCTGAGCAGTGTGACAGTATAAAACACCAGGATAAAGACCTTATCCTCTGTAAAGTTTCTGACTAGCATTAACCACAGAAAAGTTGATGCGGGATGTAAAATAGCATCAATTCTAAAAAAGACCCATGAAATATAAAAAAGTTCATATTTTGTTGTAGAGAGATACTGCTATCAAAAAGCAGGAAAAACGTTTGCAGTTGGTACCAAATATATTCATTTCTCTTTTCTGCTGCCTTCTATTTTCTCATTGATCAGAGACACTGTGCCAGCAAAGACAAAGCCATATTTAACACTGAAATATCATTCTGCCAATAAAGTTTAGGCACTACATTGGCTATGAAATCCTCTGTGTGTTTGCTTCAAGGATGCTGCTTGCTCAGTAGGTGATGAGTTTTCATGGAATGCCTTTAGCTCCTTCCACATTTGTGGCACTGTGTGAACACAGCCCCTCTTGTCACAGGCAGCCTACATCGGTTCTTGTCCTGCAGTAGCCTTTGCACATCTGCTGCCCAAGCAGCACACACCAGCTCAGAATCACCTGCTTTTTCCAGATTAATAGCTGAGTGCAAGCTCGCTTCCCACTTGCTCCTGGCTGCTGCCTCCCGGTAGCCCTGACTGGAAGCAAAGGCACTGGGCACTGTCTGTTCAGAGCTGTGTTTGCCACCATCCATCAGGCCAGCCTGCACGAGGTGCCAGCCTGCAGTGGCTGTGCTCTGAGGACAGACAGCCTTTTCCATTGTAACAGTGAGAAACCAAACCATAACACGATTCTCCCCTCAGCCCCTTCTCACTCTCACCACGGTGTCTCCACCTCCACTTACACTTACAGCAGCAAGATGTGTTCCCAGCCCTTGTGGGCCCCTTAAAGGCACGTATGGCGTACTCGTCTGTGTTCTTCCTGCTGCCATTTCCAGCTTCTGCTCCTGCTCCTTTTTATTTCATCTCTCCTCAGAGGTGCAATCAAGCAGACCTTTTTGCTTGAAAATCCCTCGACTCTTCCCCAGAGCCTTCCCTTCTGAATTTCAGCCTGATCCTTCCTGTCCTGCATAATCCCTCACTTCCACAGGCACTGACTCCCGTGTCAGCTTGTTATAGCCTCTAGTGACCCCAACAAGGTAAGTAAGTAACAGAGAGGCTTATTCTGCAAACGCTTTTGTCCTTTCCCCCACCTGTGACCCAGGCACCACCGCAAGGTTTACCGAAACCCAGGAAGAAACAGGCAGGCACTTAAATCATTAAATAAAACAACTCCTCTGCTTTAATTAAAACCACCAAGATCAACACGTATTCCCTGGACAGACTGAAGCAACCTGGATGAGGTTCCTTTTAGCTCTGTGCATATAAAAGCTCTAAAGAAATAAGATGCTTTTTGTCAAGTTCACTGTAAAATTCATTGATTCAAGTGGGAAATAGCATTGCTGAAGGACACCTTTCCCCACCCACTTTCCCACTGCTATGCACTACACAGGCCTGTATTCCACCCAAGGAGACCTTAGAATACTACAGATCAGTCATTAATTTCTAAAAAATTACATAGGAGCATTCTGAGCAGATGGAAATTTGGGAGGTTAAGAAGATAGAGATTTGTAGAGTTAACTTGTGACCCCATTCATGTCAATGAAAATTTCCCACTGCTTGAAATGAGAAACTGCTTCATGCATAGGATCTGTGACTTTGGATCTTTCTGTCTGCAGCATATCTTGCCTTTTATTACTCTGTTATTTCACCTGTACTGCAGTGAGAATTGATGCAGTTGGCATATTGGGAAGCAACAGCACGGGGAGAAGGGCTCACAGGAAATTAAACTCACTCATTCCAGCTCCTCAGAAGTATGAGAAAATTGCTGAATAAAGGAATAGATTTGCCCAAGGTGGCCTTTCTTTCCTCCCTAGTACTTGGATTATGGTCACTTATTCTCACCCAGGATGTATCTGTATGTACAGAACCTGCTGTGCTGTGTTTGTATTTCAAGCTGGGAGTCAAATATTCCACCTCCATATGTGTCATCCACACGACATGCTGAATTTCTGAGTCACAGATTAACCGTACCAAATGACAGAGAGAACTGGGGAGCTGGAAACTCTCAGATGCCTCCCTTGGACTCCCCCTGACCTTCTCAGCATAGCCAGTTCTCGTGACTGAGAGAAAATAAGGTTTGTATCTCCTTGTGAATTCCACTGAAAATTAGTAGGTAAGTGCATAAAAAGAAAGCACAAGACTGGCTAAAATTGAACCCTCCTAACCAAATAAAGATTTGAACTAAAGGCACAGCCAACTAATGAATTAACAATACCACGGACTGGAGTCTGCATTTGATCAATGAGTAAAATGGAAATTGTAAGAGACCTGGCAACTGAAAACACCTGCTGCAGAAAATAATGGAGCTCATTCCTCTGAGGCAAAGGCCAGCTCCTTCAGGCTGTCACAGCTTTGAGGTCACTGCTCCTTTCTTCTTGTTTGGGTTTGGAGCTAGCAAGGCTTAAGGCTCCTCTGATGCAGACACAGTTGGCTAATGTAGGGTGACACAGGGTGATTTACAACAAAATATTTTCTGCCAATCTATGCAAGTGTCTTCCCTTCAGTTTCAGAAAAATCTTTAGATAAACAGAAAGAATGATCGCAGAATCCCAGAATGGTTTTGGTTGGAAAGGACCTGAAAGCCCATCCAGTTCCACCCCCTGCCATGAGCACAAACACCTTCCTCTATCCCAGGTTGCTCCAAGCCCCGTCCAACCTGGCCTTGGACACTTCCTGGGATCCAGGGGCAGCCACAGCTTCTCTGGGCACCCTGTGCCAGGGCCTCACCATCCTCCCTGAGGAGCCATCAAAGGACAACAGAAGGTAATTTGGAAAGAAAGACGAGCTCGTAGTCTTGCACCATTCTCAGAGTGCCAAAGGCAGAAGCCCAGCTCAGGTAACCAGGCGATACCACTGTAGATAAGCACCTTTATCCTCATGAACCTCTTCATCCCTCAGATTATCAGGTCTGTGGGCTTTGTACAAGGGGAAGCTACTGTCCCTCTTGACATGAGAGAGGGAGCTTTGCTTTCCCCAGGGAACGATTAATTTTGCTCCTTCTTTAAACAGCCCTCTCTTAATAGGAAAAAGGAGTTTATGAAGACCTGTTTCCCTAGGTTAGAAGCAGGCATGGCTTTCCAAGCATGGAAAAGCATGAAACAGAACTTCAGAGATATCCTTCCTGTGAAAAGCCAACACAGTGCTGGTAACCAAGCTCCTCATGTCCTATCACTGGGCTTTGGACTTTTTCAGTGATCTTAGGAGTCCTTCTTACTTGCTCATGCTTTCACCTGCAGACATTCCTAGAATATTTCCTGAATGTTCTTGTATTCATTTTACTGGCAGAAATTTCTCTAACTCAATGAAAGAATCTAAACACTCGGGAATTAAAGTATCTATAGTGCTGTTAATGTAAAACCTCAACAAAGTTAAAACATTAAAGAAAACATTAAGAGTTTCTCCAAGAAAACTTTCGGTTTAAGCAAAAACTGTCAGTCAAAACAAGTCTGAAATATATTTAAAGGTAAGCATTAACACCTTTCAAGTCACATTTTGAAAAGCAATACATTATTTGCCATCTAGCACCTCCATCTTTACATGCATGCTATGGAAACATCTTCTCCTGTGGTTTCATTTTTTTCGATCAATGAGGTCCTGAAGTACTTTTAATTAAGATCTACTTTTCTGCTAATCACAGGATTCCAAGAAGTGGAGCATTAAGAGAAAGCTCAAATGATCTAAGACCTGTACTAAAATAATAGAAGTGGACAATAATGAAACTTCCAGATTATTTGGCTGTCTTCCATTTTCCTCACTTCCTCAGCACTGATTTTTCCAAGTTTTCAATTCTGGTTTTATTAGAATCTTTCTGAAACTTTGATCTCTTGTATTTTCAAGGGATAATATTAGTGCAATTATTCAAATACACAGCTCCTGCTAGCAAGCATCCAGAATTTCAATGTAACCTCTAATTAGAATTCATGAAGTCTTTAAATAATAAAATTAAAAGTTATGCACAGGGCAGGGTTCTTGCTTACAAAAATATTTACTATGACAGTGATTCAGAGCAAAGAAATCATAGTACAGGACAACTACTTAATATTTAGTAAACATCATGATTAGACAAGAAAACACAAAGTTCCAGCTGTCAATGACCATAAAAACTGTTACATAACTGTTTTATAAAGGTAGTGTGGCAATTCTTTCTGGCAAATTCTTAGCATGGCAGATGCCTTCTTGTACTAAATATTCATTGTAGGTTTTCTCTGACAATTTCCTTTCTCCCTCGAACATGGCACAGGAAAAGTCTTTGCTAAAAACTAACCTCTACAAGGCACTTTTCTAGCCATTCCATACCACCTCATGTTTACCTGAAAATAAACTTCCTGTGTCAGCTCCCTGCTCAGGCAAACCCTTCTTTTCAGAAGACCTGTTCCCACTCCCTGGCTCTTGGATCTGCTGTGAAACCTCATATGCTCAGTTGATGTGATTTCTGAAAGTGTTTCCGTGTCGCAGCTCTGTCCCCGCTACATCCCCGCACTCTGCTCCAGGCAGGGCTGTTGAAAACGCCCATTTGTGCCAGGGCAGCCTCACAGTTCCTGTGATAAACTGCAATGTGACTTTTCTATCACTGCCTTCATTTCATCTACAATAGAGAGCGATGAACAGTAACAATTCCCATGTTCCAGTGAGCTGTAAACTCTGTAGTTTGAAAACACCTGCTATGTCCTCTACCACGGCTCAGGAGAATATGGTGTCACCCTTCAGAACACCTGCTGCAAAGAGAGCCCTGGTCATCGGTCCCCTTCTCCATCTCCTTCTTAAATACAGAGTCCTTCCAGGGCACACAGAGCACGAATTCCAGCTCGGCTCACAGTTGCCACTGGAGATGGGAGAAGGTACTGTTTATTGCATGGGTTGAAGTTTTGTATGCAGTCCTCACTCAGTGATCTGCAGGCGCAATTCCAGTGATGAACATTTCAGTGTAATTCCCAGAGTGGAACTGACCTTTGCTGCATGCTAAATACAAACACAGGGACAACAACAGAACTGTTATCACAACATGTTCACTGCTGCCCAGTTTTTCAGTATGCAGTCCACTTTGGGAACCTGCCACTGGTTTGATAGCTCATGTCCTGTTTATCTTAATTTTCTAATTTTGCAATCTAGTGACTGCTATCAAGAGGACAAGTACTTTCTCACTGTAATGACAAGACAGACACTGGGAAAGCAGGCCAGGGTTATGAGCAACTATTGCCAAATGCCTGTGCAAGGCAGGCCCCTCCCGTGCTGCCAGGCCCCATATTGTGCCTGCGCACTCCTGGTTTGTCCACAGACTACAAGTGGCAATAAGTTACAGGGTGCTGACTTCTTCCTAGAAGGCAAAAGCACTGCCTGGAAGCAGGAGATCAGGAAAAGGAAACGGAATTATTAAGGTGCTTTTAATGCAATGCTTGAAGGTGAACTAAATGGTACTGTGGTAAGCAATGAAACTAAAAGATTTTCCCTTAATAAAAAATAATCACAACTCCCATGTTTTACCCCTGTGCTGGTTTGGCACAGCCTGGTTTTTGGTAATGGGGTGGCCACACAGGTGGCTTCTGTGAGAAGCTGCTGGAAGCTTCCACCATGTCCGGCAGAGCCAATCCCTGATGGCTCTGAAGACGGACATGGCAATGGCTGGTCCAATTAGAGAGGTTGGTATCGCCTCTGTGACAACAGATTTAAGAAGAAAATCAAACCAAACTGGGGGCACAGTTTTTTTCTAGCCAGAGAAGAGAAGGAGGTGAGAACGTGTGAGGGAAACAACATGGAGACACTAGGGATGCAGAGATCCACACGCAGCCCCTGGGGATCCACGGGGGATGCAGAGATCCACCCACAGCCCCTGGGGATCCACGGGGGATGCAGAGATCCACCCCCAGCCCACTGGGGAGGTGCCCACCGGAGCGGGTGGATGCCTGGAGGAGGCTGTGATCCTGGGGGAGACCCAGTGGAGAGAGGGGGCCCTGATTCCAGGCTGGAGCAGCCTGGCCTTGGAGGACTGCACCCTGTGGAAGAGTGACCCACACCACAGCAGTTTTGGGAGGACTGCTGCTCATGAGAGACTGCTGCTGGAGAAGTTTGTGGAGAACTGTGTCCCGTGGGAGGGACCCCACGGCCTCACAGGGAAGGACTCCTCTCCCTGAGCAGCAGAAGAAAACCTCGGGTGAGGAACTGACCAAACCCCCATGCGTTGTCTCCCTGCGCTGTCAGTGGGAAGGAGGGAGGGGCTGGGGGGGAAAAAGGGGTTTTAAGGGCTTATTTTACTTCTCATTATCCTCCTCTGATTCTGTTAGTAATAAATTCACTTTGCAACTTTAAGTTGAGCCTGTTTTGCCCTTGGAGTGTTTTCTCCTGGTCCTTATCTCAACTCATGAACCCTTTGTTACTTTTTTCTCTCCTCTGCCCAGCAGTGGCAGGGGAGGGTGAGCGAGTGGCTTTTGTGGGTGCCTGGCTTTGGGCCAGTGTCAAACCACGGCAACCCCAAAGCTCACAGAGTAAGTGTTGCATGGGACTGAAGGGTTTCCCTAGCTAAGGAGCTGTCAGGAAGCTGAGCACTGGGAAGTACAGGCTGGGAGGTCACCACACGCTGTGCCACACAGGGTGAGTAGCGCAGGGAGTGACACAGCCTGCTGAGAACACCGGAATGTCAGCGATGGGATAGGGCTGGGAACACCAGCACCACAGTTCTGCAACACTGAGTGAGTGTGGGAAGAAGGAGCAGAAGAAATTCATCACAGAGAAATGTTATATCATGCATAAATGCAATCCTAAATCTATGTACGCAATGGCAGGTTCTGAGCCAACTGAGACACTGGGATTAGACTATGCCATATATGCTGCTCCATGAGAACTTGAGCATGGTGCTCTGTAAAGGTCAGAAAAGGGAATTGAATGCTCCAAGTTATTAGGAAAGGGGCAGAACAGAACGGGGAAAACATCACAATTCCTCACATCAATATGCAGTGCACCTGCACCATGAGTGCTGTTTGCAATTCCAAAGCGCCTATCTGCAACATACCATGGATTTGGAAAGAGCAAGGGGCAAACAACAAGTCTGATCAAAGGCATGGAATGGATTTTGTGAGAAGGATAACTGAACAGGCATACTTTTCCATCTGGGGAAAAAGCTGACCAACAGGATATATGATAACAATTTTAATATAAGCAACAGAAGTGTTCACTCATTTCAAAGAGTGAGACATTTTACAATAGAAATACATTTTTAAATCACAGGATTAAAACACAAGGAAAATTTGTCTATACTGTGCACAGTGAAGCTGCAATGCTCTTCACCACAGGATGCTGTGGCTGTCAAAAACTGACAGGGCTTTAAAATATATCCTGCAAATTAAAGGAAGGAAAACCCCTTGAGGTCTATTGAGTAAAGAGACACAATATTTGGTTCAGAAGTGCCTGAAACACACATTTTCAGGACATAATCCAGGATCTTAAGGAATCATCACTACATGGCTTCCCTATTCTTCCACTCTGCTTTGCCTGTGTTGAAAGGAGCATAACAGGCTACAGACCTTCGGCTTAAGCCAGCAGAGAGTTGTGAACATTCTAGTAATGATTGAAACATCTTTCAAAAGCCAGTAAAAACCCATGCAGGTCTAGTGGGTTTGGCTTTCTACATCAGTCTTTTCTTATTGTCTACATGTAGACCAAAGACCTCAGCTTCTGACCTCAGGGCCTGGCCCCTGGCAGCACATTGGAGAATCAAATCATGTTGTGGGCCATCTTTCTCATCAGGGGAGTCACTGCAGTTCAGAACCTATGTGATAATTTGGATTATTTTTAACTTTGTTTTCCCTTGTTCTCCATCTCTTCTTCCACCTTTTAGAAGAGGTGTCTATACTGCAGGTAAAAGATGACTTGAAAGGAAGGGAGAAGTCCAGTCCGTAAGTCAGACAATCCCCTTCCCTTTCAAGTATCATATAAATTTTATCTTTTTGTGAAAGGCTCCAAAGGACTCCAAACTGCTGCTGCATGGCCAGGTAAGATGATAGCACAACCCCCTTTCTGCTCACAGCCATCCAGTGTATCACACAGCACTTGGATGTCAGGGCACAGCACTCTCCCTCCATTGTTTTGCTGTCCCCCAGTGATTTGTGTGGGCTTGCACTGCAGCTTCAGAGTGTGAGACACAAATGTTGTGCCTTTCAGCATCATCAGCAGTGACCTTCCACACAATAAATAGAAGGACAAAGAATTTATAGGCCTCTCTACACTCCTGAGCACCAGCACCCCTGGGGGTACCTTGCATATACAAATACCTCATTTTGAGGTAGGAACATGCTGAAATGTTGAATAACTGAACTAGAGATGCGAACATGAAATCTGCAGCCACAGCTACACCCTGAGAGGGCTTCACAGCCTTCACTTGGTGCTTGATGCTGTAGGTTTACAAGTAACTAAAGAGCTGGTTTAACACAGAAAGGAAGGAATGGGAGAAGCTGCACTGAAAATTACATTCCTTGGCATGATAAAATTTCCTCTCAATCTGCTTAACAGCTCTGTTTCTTACTACAAAACCTGGTGCAATAAATCTGTTTAATTTTTTAATCTTTTTAGTGGTGAAAGCTTATTGAAACATACACTCACCACCCTGGTGATACGAGACCAGGGTGCCACCTCACTTTTGCATCGTGAGATGAGAAAAGAAAGATCAGGATAATTTCTCCCAAGGAGCCCAACTTTTGAGGCCATCAAATGTGAAGAAAGCAGGAAGAGAATTAAGATCTCTCCCAGCCAGTGTGAGGTCTGGGGGTAGAACTCAGGCTTTCCCATGCTGAGACTGCAATATCTCTAATTTTTTCACAAAAGAATGAGTTTGAGTAACCTCTTTTTTAACTGAAAAAGAAGTCTTCATTAAAGGAAAAGTGTCTCTTGTGCATTCATTGTGCTAGCTCAGCCAAGAAGGGGGCAGGCTAGAGAGAAATAACGTGAATAAATTAAATGAAAAAATGAGCATGGCAGTGCAGATGTGAGTGCCCAGACCAACCACTCCACTGGAGGTGCTGCATCCTGCTCAGGAGGAGATGACTCTGGAGGGAGAGCACTGCCCAAAGTCTACAGAACATGCAGTTTGTCATCAGCCCTTCTCTTTGAATAAGAAGGTTATTCTTTCTCAGCAGGTTTTAGGTGGAATTCAATGACATGCGAGTTGTGTATCAAGCTGTATGTGTCAGGTTTATGGGATACCTCAACACCTGCACAGAGGTAAAACACCTTCCTGATATCTGGAGGTTCTTTATGCCCATGGTGACAGCAACAAAGAACTAAATTCTTGGATATAGGATAAATGTTTTCAATCAGAAACAATTCTGCATAGATTGAATAGAAACTATGGCACTGGTGTGGTATTAGCAGTAGGGATCCCCAGGTGGGAGTGGGATCACAGAACCCTCCACAGTTTGTGGCAGAACTACAATGCCTGTGGACATTCCTGCAGTGCTGAAGCACCTCCTTGACCCATAGCACATTAAACAAACACTGCAACAACCAAGGGACCGCCCAGGAGAAGGCCAGAGAAGCCTGATTTTGTGTGTGCTTGAACATGAAATAAAGGTGTGAGAGCTCTCCTCAAACCAAGAGGGTGGACAGATGTAACTGCAGGTGCCCTCCTGCACTTAAGCAGGGGCTGAATCACTACTTAAAAGCTGTGGTTTGGGCTTTCTGCAGAAGAATCCTGGGGCTCCAGGTAAGGTGTTTTGTTGTTTTGTCTGGGTTTTTTAAGCCTTGAGACAACAAAAATCTTCAGGAAAGAAAAGACAGACAAGCAAAAAAAAGTACATGCATTACCACATCTTCTGTGTAGGAGTCTGCAGACACAAAAACCGCTTTCTGCACGCATCAGAACCAAACCCCACAGAGAGCAGTGCAGGTGTTGGGTCTGTGTGGATAAGGACGAGCAGTAGAGTCCCTGCTAACACACTGAAAGGCTGCTGACAGCCTGTGTAGCTCTGCCTCTCAGTGCTGTATTGAGGGGCCAACTGTGATGACAGGAAACACTTGGAAATACACGTCCTTCAAAAAATGCTTTTGACTTACTGTGAGAGACTGAAATGTTTTGGTTAATGGCTTGAACACTGTTATGAAGGACTTTTTGCCCATTATGGCAAAACTGTATAAAGAAGCTGTGGCCACTGAAGACCCCCCTCCCTGAATATACCTGACGGGAACTTTGGACTGCGATTTATGCCACCTAAGAGAACTTGAGAAAAGATAAAGGTGACACTGTTGGTCAGTTAGGTCTAGGGAGAAGTAAACAAGGCTGAGGGAGAAGAATGTATCCACAAGAAAGCCAAACCCAGATGCTGTCCTGAAAATCATCTCTGACTGGGTTCCATGGGGTGGGGGAAGGCCATAGCCCACAGGCTCATCTGCTGAGGCCAGGTCTCCACAGACCTTCCCCCAAACAAGATGGGAGGAGGAGAGTTTTGAGGCTGTGGCATAACCTCTGGTCAGAGGCACTGAACATTCATCCTCCCTCACACAAACTGGCTCAGTGTAAAACCCCCAACCCCAGGAAGGCCACACACAAAGGACAGTCACACGAGGGGCAGCTGAGCGGGTGTCAGAATCCATCAGAGACCCCCAAGACTCATTGCTGAGGCCTTGCTGCAGAACACTGCTCGTGATGCAAAATGATGCAACACATCCACAGTCTACTGCAAGAGGCTGTGTCAAAATTCTCCCTGCCAGGGGAGGCACCTGGGCATTCCCACCTGGCCCAAACATGTATTAATCCATTGAACTCTGTGTTTTGGGGGGACCCTCACCACCAAGAAGACCTGATGGAGAGGATCAACAGGATGCCATTGGGATCCGCAGAGTGGTGATACTTTCTACTTAATCTGTCTCTGTCACTTCTCTTTCTCTCCCCCCAGTTCTTTTCCTACTTCTCTTGCTAAAAAATTTTATAACTGGATCATAACAGATACTTGAAAAATCTTTTTCCTAGCATGAGATTTCAATACTTTAATCCTTTCTCCAAATTATTATAAACCACTGCAATGAAAAAATACCCTGTATGAGAGCTGTGGGATTTTTTTTCTGAAAATCTAAAAGAAAAACCAAAACTAGACCACGTTTAATGGAATTAATAAACAGCTCTCTCCCTACACTCCATTATTCTCTCTGGGAATACTCCAGCTTTTCTCATACACCAGCTATAAAAAACCTGAAGAAAACTGCCACGAAGGGTTAACTTCACAGCAAGCCTGATGTTTCCAGTGCTGTGATAGCTGCTGTCTTGTGATGCCAGTGATAACTGTCATGACTCCAGTCAACCCTTCTCCCAGCTTTGTAAGAGATGAGGGCTTGCACAGGCTTGCTTCTAATCTATTTTTTTCCAAAATCATGGCTTTGATGAGCATAACACAATAGAGCACTGGTGAAATACAGTCACAAATCTAAATCTGTAGAAGACACAGGGTGTGTTGAGGAGAGAGGGTGTGAAATGTGTGTATATACCTACAGATCTCTTGGTTTTTCTATAAGTGAAGTACTGCTTGGAGAAATTCTGAAATGTAATTGCTTACAACATGGAGAATAAAAATCTACAACTTTGTCCTTGATATAAAATAAGTGAACACTCAGAAAGCTAACTAATGCAAGCTGGTTTAATACATGATTGCATTCCTGGTTTTCAATGCACAAAACCCAAGGAAAGACAGCTGGAACTGTCATAGTTGAGACACTGGAAAGTTCGTAATGCCCTGGAAAACTCTGACATCGCACATCCATTGTATGTGACTCAGTTTTTCTTCCTTCCTAGACACTAAGGAGAAAGAAAGGGTTAACCTTTACGTTTATTTGCATCTCTCTCTTTGGACAGTACATCAGTGGCCACCAGGTGCTGAAGGTTCTCTCTGCATGTGAGAAAGAAAACAGAGCACCCAGCAGAACAAACATCTTCTGCCAGAAATTGCTGTTCCCAAGGAGGCCCTGCAGACCAAGCTGTACAGGCTCATTTTTTGAAGAACACAGTAGAAATCAGACAGATATTTTAATGACTGTCTGGGAAAGGCAGAGCCTAACACAGGCCCTGTATTTAAAACCAAAACGTGTTTAGTGGGTAAGCTCTCTGGTTGAGAAGGACTTTGCTGAAATCCTATCCTGGCTGAAGCAATCTACCTTCTTGCAATCTAGACATTTATAAATTGTTTTACAGACAGCATCTTCCAAGCTGTTATTCTCTGGTGATGGACTGACTTTTCCTTGAAGGGGTTAACTCCTCATTTTAGAATTGATCTGGTGTCTGTGATGGGGCTATTGAGAGGAGAGGCACAAAATCTGGTTTCCCATCACAAGAGTTTTCACTTGAAAACTCTGACTCTCAGGGCCACCAGAGGAAGGTGGGTATAGGTAAATTGAAAATGTCCCTGCTCATTGCAGGATGGGGATGGACTAGATGACCTTTAAAGGTCCCTCACAACCCAAACCATTCTATAATTCTAAATATTTCCAGCCTTTGGTAACAGCACAGAACACTTCAAGAATAAAATCAAATGCTCTTCTGGAATTAGAGATTAAACACTGGTTCTGCTTGCAATCTCATTCTCAAATTAGCAGTGTAATAATCTCTGCATCCAAACAGAACTTCCCACGAATTTTCAAACATCATCTAATGGGTAGGTTATGGCATCTTCATTTCTGTCCAAGAAGATAACCCACCTCCCAGTGGTGGGAAGTGGGCACAATCTGCTGCCAATAGAAAAAGCCTTGGAGCTTATAGGTGAGCAGGGGCAGCTGTCCTGACCTCGGATTCTCCTATGAAGGGAAATGTTGCCATTTAATTAACTCTTCTTTTAACATTTAAGTGAGCTGATGAAAAGAAGCCACAGAAGAGATTAAAAAATTACTGAGGGTTACAACTTACAGCCTCTCTGGGCTTTTCCTCACAGATGAGCTCAGCTGCAGTGTCAGTGAACTTCACCAACAGCCAGGCCGTAAGGAGATCATCTGCTGGTGTACATCTATGCAGCTCCGGGGACTGCTGTTTGCACCAGACGGTGGTTGAGGCTGTCATGTTTGTTCAGCCAGGCTTAGGACCCCTAAAACGTCAACTGATGAAGAGCTTCCCAAAGTCTTCCAGCAAAAGGACTGAGATCAAGACTATCCGGGTCTCTAAATGTTAGCTACACAACATACTCCAGAGAAAGCAAGAACTTTTCTCAATGCCAGTCAATTAAGCGTGAACTGTGTAATACTGTTTCAACTTCAGCAAACTGAATCACCCAAGAAAGAACTGTGCTGCAGTCAGCAGCAGCTGACATAATTTTATCTACAGATCATAAACTACCAGTGTGTCCAAAGAAAAAAACATTGTACAAAAATGAGGTTATGCTATATCCACATTATTTATTTGTCCCTTGATTCTAAATCAGAGGCTCTCAACTGTGAACTCCAGACACTCCAACCCTTCTTTTCCATACAGTGTCACTCTTCCACCTCTCCTGCCCTGCCTCTCCCTCCTGAAGAGCCTGTAACCATCCAACAGGGCATTCCAGTCACAGGACTCATCCCACCAGGTTTCACTTATGCCAGTGGCACTGAGACAAAGCCTCGAGCTCAGCACCACCCTGATTACAGTAGAGCACTGACTGCTCCCATTCAGTGGCAGGTATTCCACTGATTAACAAGGTGTAAGCCACAATCTCCTCTGGTGTTTCAAAGTTGAATTTCCAGTGCATTGCTCTCCAAGGACAAAAGCTACCACCCATCTATACTGCAGCAGTCCCTCTGAAGGGGCCAAGAAGAGATGAGTGCAATCAGAAAGGTGAAACACAGTTTGGAATCTGCCAAGGTACATCAGAGTTCACGTGTAAGAGCAATGCCACGCCCCCAGTGCTTGCTTCTCTGCCGCGTACAGCAACCACACACAAACATGCACTTCAGGCTGAGGGTTTTGCTGGCTTTTGCCTTTACTACGTGTTCTTCTTGGAAAAAGAGTTTTGCCATCTCCCTTTTCTTCTGCACACTCACGGAAATCTGGAATAGAAACCTTCCTGTGAGGCAATCATATTAATCATCCTTGCCTTCAGGAGCGTTTACTTGGTACTTGGCCAGTTGCAGCAGCCCCAGCACATGTGGGAGGTGGCTTAGCTGTTTGACTCCAGGGCATCTCCTCCTATCTTTCGAGACATACGGATTTCAAGCCATTAATATATTTCAAGCCCTATATATATTAATATATAGGGTCACATGCACTTCCATAATATGGCAAAACACTGCTTAATAAACACACCCCCTCAAAGCACACATCATTAAATACAGGTGGGCAAAAAGTTGTCCCTGGCACAAAATAGCATAAGGAAGAACAAGGTCTATCCAGCCCAACAGCCTGTCACTGCAATGTCCAAGAGCAGCTGCCTAGGGAAGCATGGGAAAACAGGGTCTTTTTATGAAAACTAGCCCTTACCTGAAGCCCTTTTCCAGCCTCCAGCAGGACTAGAAGGATTGGTAGGGACATACTGAACTCACACAGTCTATTTCTATTTAATACATGAAAGAATTTTTTCCGTAAATATAACCAGCTAGTTTGTTGGGGTTTTTTACGATTGGAAACTTCTGGCATCTACAATATCTTGTGGTATTCCAGAGTTTTACCACCAACTTAGTGAAGAACAACCTTTCTGTTTTGACCCAGAGCCCTTGAGTTTCATTTGGTTCCTGCTGGATGCTGACCAGGAAGATACATTCACTTCCCAGTTTCCTAGACATCTTCAGGCATTTTTTTAGGAGAGAGAGAGTCCCATTTGTTTCCTTTATGGAGCCTGTTCAGTACATTTGATCATTCGGGCTGCACTTTTATGAGCCTTTTCCAATTCTGTTGTAGCTTTATGAAGATGGGGCCAGAGCTACATGCAATATTCAAGATGCAGAAGCACCATCATGCAGTGTCATAATGATGCTTTCTGGTTTATTTTCATTCCTCTCTCTAAACCTGAGCAGAGCCAGTATTTTTCTTGAAGCCTATGGCGAATTCAGCTAATCTTTCTTACCCCAAATCTTGCTCCTGAGTTATAACACTAAGCTCAAAGAGGAGCTCAGGATTACTCCTCCTCCCACCACCCCCACGTACGTCACATTGCGTTTTCCTGCATTTCACCTATCACTTTTATCACTCAGGTGATCAGCACTGGATTTTTTTTATGCAGCCCTTCAGTCAGCCCTCACTTTCACTGTGCTGAAAAATGCAGCATCTCCAGTGAAACCTGCCACCTCCCTCCTCCTTTTGGGTCACCTGGGGCACACTGAACAACACACATCCCACCACAGGCCACTGGATTACTCTTGCTACTGATGGCCTGTCTATGGGAAGAACTATCACTTACTTCTACACTAATTTCCATAAGGAGTCCTCATCCTAAAGAAAAGTTCTGGAACAGAAACTATCCTCAAACTCCTCCACAGCGAATGAAAGAGCAGAAATCATTGACAGGCTGATGGCTGTTCATTAGCTTGGTTTGGTTTTGTACCACAATCATCTACTTAGTCTCTGGTTTCCCTGGCAGATTTCCTCTTCCCTTGTATTTCAGAAAAGTGAGGTGTTTGTTTATGCTCTCTCACAGGTTTTTCCCTGTATGACATGTTTTTATGCCTTTATGCCTTATGTATCTGTAGTGTACTCTTAAGTACAACCTGCATTTAGGCCCATATGAAAAATCCACACATTTTAGCAGTACAAATGCTGAAGGCTCATGGCTTACACCACCATTACAGTCAAAGGAAGAATACATGAAGGCATCACCGGGAGCAGAATTAGACCTTTAATATATGAAGATTTTAAAAACAAACCCAAACCAACCAAACAAAAAAACAACAAAAACAACTGAGAGGCTACCTCAAAGTGATTAAAAAAATACAAAGGATAAGAGACTTATTTATGGGAAAACATAATATTTTACATCAGAAAAGGAATCAGCCTGCTGAGGAAATGATCTACACATATATTAACAGAGACTATTGTGACTCAAAATTGAAAGAATCAGGGCAAAAATGACAAAAGAAATTATCAACAAAGATTTGCTATTCAGTCACTGAAAGCAGAGACAAGATCTTGAGAGGAAACACAAATCATGCAGAAGAAGTAGTATTTATCAGGCCGGAAAGAATATTTACTGCCTAAAATGACTATGTAAGAAGAGATAAACACTTTACTGTACTACACAATTAAATGTATTGTAGCATACAGCAACCTTCAATATGACAACCCACGGTCAACAAGCAGCAGCATCTTTGCTTTCACTTGGGAATCAAGAGCAGCCAATGCAATAAAGTCTGTACTTGAAAACTGAAGACAAAAAAAAAAGGTCACAGTGGCAAACTATTGTGCTTCTCTTGGAAAGAAATGCAGTTGTCTACTTCCCAGAAAAATGAAACTATATATTTATGGATAGGAGTGACCTCTTTTATACCAGCAAGTGCCCACAGAAAGGTGAAAAATGAGTGGAAAAGTAAGTCTATTAAAATAATACTTCCTACTGCTGCATCTTCTTTGGAGCTTTGTGTATTTGGCATTAATATTTCTGGAGTTTTGCTTTAATTTTCTAGGAAACGGTTTTAAGAAATACAACCGCATACTTTCTACTTGTATTTATCATGATTAAACAGTAACTTGCTTTTTGTTTTCCTTCCTAATATAACTCTCCTGAAGATACACATGAGGTGTTAACACAGAGCATTCTTAAATGCTGCTCAGCAATTACACCAGCAAAGTGGCTGGTTTACAGCTATTAAGAAAGCAGGAGCACATTTAATTACAGAGATAGTTATCTTGGATTTCCCTGTAAAAGAGGTAATTCTGACCAGGGTGCTCTAGTGGAATGACACATTCATTGTGCTTTACCACCTCATTCAGTGTGCAGGCATCAATAAATCCAAAGAATTAATTGTGTTGGAACCTAAGGTTGGACTTATGATGCCATGTGAGGTGACAGTTGACTACATTTGAGTGCATGCCACTATAAAAGACACCCAAAACACACCCCAATCCCCTGCCTGAAGAGGGGGATATAAAAAGCTGGGAGCTCTGCACCCAAAGTACAGGAACAGAGAATAAAGCCTGAAGGAGCCCACGCCTGGGTCACCAAGGAGTGTGACCCCAATAACATCAGAGATCTTGTGCCTGTCAACGACCCAGGACACGCCGCAAAGATTTCACTCTGCAAACTAAAGCGAACAACAGCCAAACATATATTTGGATTTTTTAGTCCCATCATTACTTCTGTGCTTTCCTGAATATTCCTGGTTTCACTAGTAAGCTAACATCACAGCATGGAGGATGGCAGCTACTGTCATTGCTTAAAAACAAGAGAATTAATAACTATTTATAAATAGAAAACTGTGAGTTTTCACCCCTGATAATACACTCCCCACTTGTGGTTTATCTGATATTTATTATAACCATATGGGAAAACCTACTGTTGCACAAGATCAAAAACAGCCTATTTGAACAATCAAATGTGACATCTCTGAGGACTTAGGAATTCCAGATGAAGATTTAGGAATTTCAGGTGCTACTATATCACTGGTTTTCAAATAGAACATAATCAGTCAAGATTCTGGAGTTTTTTAATTTAAAAAAGTTTAAAAAAGCAATAGCATAATAAAGCAAGTCTAAAAAGTAACTGGGGTGAATCCTAAAATAATTTTTGCTGGTTTTTTATCCATAGAGGAATGTAGGTATTAAAAATTAATTGAAAAAAAAACCCCAACAAATCAAAAAATTCTGCAGCTGAAACATTAAGGCTAAATCCCTGTAAGTGTACAGGTATCCATTACAGTCATTGCTTAGATTTAAAAGCTGGGACTTTGCCATGAAGCTGGTATTTAAGCTGCGAGTAGAAAGATGAGTTTCATCAGCAAAGTTAATTATGGCTTCTTTAAAAAGATAATTCTTAAAGGCTCTTGCAGTATTGCCCACCTGTAACTTTATCAACTGCTATCAAAGTTTATCATCCCAGTAAGAGGATGCTGCAGGGACAGGTTCTCTGCTTGGGGGAGCCCTGAGCACAGCAATAAACCAGCCTTGAAACAGGGCTAGGGAAGTGTCAGACCACCCCCCAGAATAATGCAGTCTGCACTGCACAAAAATACACCAAATTGAAAGTAAAAAGGTCTAAAAAAAGGGATTTATTGGCATGCACAGAAGCAGGAGACCCTACACCAAGAAACTAGGCTAAAATACAACGGCCAGTGAACTGGTGGGGCTCCACACACACCAAGTCAGTACAGAAGGGAATCGGGGGCTTGGGAGCAGATGGAAGAGGCCAGAGAAATGGGTGGATTACAGCAGTCACAGAAATTTTTAATAATATGGACAGGATTAGGCAAATTACAGAGGACAACCTGCATGTGGCAGCACTGTGTTTTGTACAAACTACAGCTTCAGCTCAGCCAGGCAGTCCGCAAGCTGTCCTCACGGCTGAGTTTCAAAAAAAAAAGGGAGATCCTCAGTCAGAAGGGAGGTGGGATGCATGGCAGAGCAGTGTGGTAAAACCCAGGGAGCAGCCCCCTCGCCCTGTCCTGGGGCGTAAAGGCTCTGTGTCCATCCAGGACCACTCCATGAGAGACCCCAGGATTCCTCCCTGAATTTAGTATAAACAAACCTCTGTTTGGTACTCTCCAAGAAAAGCAATTCACAAAGAGCAGGGACTCAAGAGAAATGAAATAAACCAAACCCCTGTTCAGAGCTGTATCTTCCTGAGAACAGCTGAAAAAACAAGTGGGACGTTAGGCGTGTTTGCGAGGCAATGAGATACGTCTGATACATCTGTGTATGTCACCGTCTCCTCGATCATACAAGCGAGTATCAATTTAAGTTGGCAATTACATTCTAATTTTCAGCAGGACTCTGAGATGTGCCACGCTCTGTATCAGGCGTGGAAAGATGGATGTAAATAATGCAGGGTGCGTGTCCTGAAATGTAACTTTTCACTTAGAGTTCTCCAGAGCGTGATTACTCTACCCTCCGGCTCAGCCTTGCTCAGTGCTGCTGCACACACTGAGCACTTCAGCAGAGGCTGCCCATCCAAATGCTCTCCCTGCCGACAAAAATCAAAAACAAGGAGGCAAAAGAGGGTGAAAGGCCATTTCTGTATATTCTGGTATAACTGAATGCTGTAATAACTCTTTCAAGGTCACAGACTGTGTTGGTGGAGCTTGTGACATGCAGCAAATCCCACTTCACTGGGCCGTATTCCACCTTCTGTAACTCATTCTAAGATTCCCTGTCACATTATTTCTTAGGTCATTTTTCATTTACTTTAAGCACAATAGTATTATATATTTTCAATCATTTAAAGACCATCAGAACATCACAGCTGGACATGACAGGCAGTGAGTCGCCCAACTAAAGCCTTCTGGGCTTTTCCAGGGCCCTCTGCAGAATTTGTACACTTCGATACACAATTTCTTATTCAGTAGATTTTTGCATGTCCTGTAAGACTTATGAATGCTGCAGAGTACTGAGTGGCCCAATTTTTTTTGCTATTGTTGCTTTGATGTGACAGATTTCTGACTTCCATGGTGGTGAGGATTTTTGAAGTTAGAATAAAAAAAAACTTTTTTAAATCACAAAAAAACTTGGGTTGGCAGGGACATCCAGGAGTCTAGACCAGCACTTGACCACTCTCATTGTAATAGTGATTTGACACAAGTCATTCCCACCAGTAAATATCTTACAATAGGCAGAAAATTGTCATTCTTGAAATTTCTGAGATGATTGTCTCAAATCTCAACACTTCTGCAAATGTCACACAGCCACAGAAAATGAGCACTAGTACAAATAACCCACTCCAATCCCACTGTTATTTTCATACACCACCCAGAAAGTTATGGGCCTGGCTCATTACACAAGGTAATGAAGAGCGGGTTTTGCATTGTCCAGAGGTGAGATTTTACACAAATGATTGCTGGTATGAGTCAAAATTCACGTCCTAATACTGAACAGTTTAATCACAGGCCAGAACAGGATATCCAAGCACAAAAGCAGGTACATACTTCTAATTATTAGAAACATGACTTCAATCTCATGGTTGAGTTATCTCTATGTGTGGTGCAAGACAATCATCCTCCAGTGCACACTTTAGATCATCACTGAAGATGCTTCCCCGGAGAAGACTTTGCATTGTGTAAAATCTTCCTGTTGACACAAAACAGAATGTCTTTCTTGAGTATTAACCCCAGAACTATATCTTTGATTCTGCTTGTCAAACTGAGCATTACAGCTTTAGTTCTCAAAGATCAACCTGCCTGCAGACGGTGTTTTGGCCTCTCTGGCAGACTGGGAGTCTCCAGGATCTTTGGCCAAACAAGTTTTGGCAGCTTGGATTACAACTCAACTGATCGACCAAGTAGCAGATCCTAGCAAACATGGAACTGCCCCTTTGAGACTTTGCCATGACTCAGAGCTCTGGGCAGCAAAACAGCCAATACATCTATGAACCTTCTGTTTCCATCACACCAGAACCCCTAATACAGCCAAGTCCGCAGCACTCTACTTTCTGCTACTCTGACTTAATCTCCACCTATTTTCATGACTTCACAGACCCTTCAGAGCTCTCTCCTTCCTCACTCCTGCAGCTGAGGGCCTGGCCATGTGCATCCGTTTACCTGCTGCCTCAGGTCCTTGTCTTGGCTGCTGTATCTTGCTCCCTTAGACTGGAAACTTTCGTAAGCAGTGACAGTCCTGGCGCACTTAAATAGATTCTTGTGAGAGTCTCATGCCTAAAAATAACAACAGCTACTAAATATATTAACCCTGTGATATTAACAATTCAACTACTATTATTTTTACTGTGTTAACCATACAATAATAAGAAGAATTCTTGATATTACCCATTGCCATACGCAGAGGTCTGAACAAAAGTGAAATCTCTCCCTGGCAGAAACTCTACTTTATGGCATGCCAGCATCATCTTAAGCAGGCACACCTGATCTCTTATGCCCATATTTTAATGCAACCAGGAACGACATAGCATTATTGCAGCCTCATACTAACATATTGACTGTCAAACAGAGGCAAAAGCGTATCAGGAAATAGCAACTTATATGACTGCTGCTGAAAGGTCTAACACACTAGAGGCAATTAAAAAAAAAAAGGGCAGTTTTCAATTTCTGGAACTTCTGTTTCACTGGGATTCTCCCATCTCCCTGAAGAGCAGGATTTCTGTATTTCTGTTGCCAGTACCTGCCTCTAAAATGACATTAGCGTGTCCTGTTTGCTGATGCTTTGATCTCATAGCAGCTCCTCTAATCACCCAGAAGAGGCTGACTTTGTGACTGCCAGTGCTGACAGCTCAAGCTGAGAGCTGGAGAGACAAACAACTAAACTTCTGACAATGGCAGGCAGGCAGGCCATTGATTTTGCTCCTGACAAATACTGTAACAAAGATCACAGCCAAGAGCCAACCAGCTAATGGTGTGATACCTCTTAAAAGGAAAAATTCTCTCAAAGGAGAGCACTCCTTCCCAACAGGGACTTCGGAAGGTGAGATGAGTGGGTGTGAGTGGAGGGGGGCACGCCTTGGAGCCACGGGAGGTGTTCTCCTTCTCGAGCTGTTCCTGTAGCACAGAGCCAGGTAACCCAGCCCCGAAAGAGAGATCTGTCACCCTGCCAGCACTGCCTCTCCTCACAGACCGGAGGGAATACAACAGGCAGTTCCAGGGCTGGCTCTGCAGACAAAGGCACTGCTTACATGTCCTGGTAGGAAGGGGGAAACTGCAGGAATACCCCCAGGCATGGGTGTCCCCAGGACAGCCCCTGCTGCTCCAGCTGAAGGGGTGCTGAGCCAGGCACCAAACCACTCCAGCTGGGCTGAACTGTTCCTGCAGTCAGAGCTGGCAGCCAGGGCAGCCTTGTGCTGATAGCAGGGGGAGCAGAGACATCACAGCTCAATTCTCAGCTGCAACCTGAAAAATATCTTTTTATTTGTAATCTGAACAAAGCTGCTATGCATATCCCTGAGCGAAACACACAGCAAGTCCCTGAACCACTGCCATGCCAACCTGGCTTCCAGCAGGATGTAAAATGCCCTAAGGCATTCATTATCTTACTAGGAGAAGAGAGAAAAGCCACTTTATAGACAGCTAATGTGTGCCTAAAAATACATGCATATTTCAGTTCCGATTCAAAATGTTACTTTTGTTGTCAGAATTATTCATAAAGTGAAAATCTGATACTCTCAGCATATGTGAACTCTGGATTCATTTTACCAGTCACTGCTGTTGTCAAGCCTTTCATCTCAAAAACTACATGCAAGATATTTCACATGCAACTTGTCACCCACTTAATAATACTGTTTTACGTTCCTATAACCTCTGAAGGGCCCCAAATCCCCTCAGGTTTTGAAGCCAACTGCAGTACCACAGCCGAGACTGGGACGTGGACACAGTCACACATCACAAACCACTGAAAAAGTGACATCTCTCTAAAGCTCCCCAAAGGAGCATGGAACCTCTATACTTTGCTTCTCAGTTTTCATTTCTGTGTAATTCTTCACCTTGTTTTTCTCTGCAGAATCATCAGAGTCCTAATAAGAAAATGAAAAGATAAAAGGTTTCATGGTGCATTAAGTCCCAAGCTGCAAATGAGAAACTATAAATATTGTCAGGAAACTTTTTTTTCTTACTTTATTTCAGGTTGGTTTTGCAAAACCAATGAGTCCTGAATCTGACTTGACACTAATATGTCACAAGAAAACCCACTGAAATTAGAGAAAGTACAAATGTGTGAAACTGGTACATTAATTGAGAGGAAAACCCTCCCTCTGGGCATGGAGGGCTTGGAGGAAAGACCCAACTCACAGGTTGCTTAGCTGCAGCATGCACAAATCTTTCCAACACAGGTATCACACACACCTGGCAGGTAGTCAGCATCCCTTTTGTACAGATCTTGTGACTGCAAACACAAAATTTCAGAACATTTAATGGAGGAATGAACTGCTTCTAGCTCCTGTTGTGGGTTGACACTGGCTGGATACCAGGCACACACCAAAGCCTCTCTCACTCCCCTCCACAGCTGGACAGAGAAGAGAAAATTTAACGGAAGGGTTCATGGGTTGAGATAAGGACAGGGAGAGATCACTCAACAAATACCATCATGGGCAAAACAGGTTCTAGAGAAAGGAAGTGAGTTTATTACTAACTGAATCAGAGCAGAATAATGGGAAGTAAAATAAACCCTTAAAAACACCTTCCCCCACCCCTCCCTCCTTCCCAGCTCTACCTCCTCCCACAGTGTGCAGGGAGACGGGAATGGAGGTTCTGGTCAGTTCATCCCCCGTGGCTTCTCCAGCTGCTCAGGGACAGGAGCCGTTCTCCTGCTGCACCCTCGGGTCCCTCTCATGGGAGAGCTTGCAGGAACTTCTCCAACCTGAGTCCATGCCCTGGGCAGCAGCCCCCTCACACCACTGCAGCGTGGGTCACTCTGCAAGGGGTCAGTCCTTCAAGGACAGGCTGCTCCAGCGGGGGCCCCTCTGCCCATGGGTCTCCCACGGGGTCACAGCCTCCCCTCAGGCATCCCCCTACTCCAGCGTGGGCTCCTCCAGGGGCTGTGGGGGATCTCTGCATCCCTGGGGGTCTCCAGGGGCTGCAGGGGGATCTCTGCATCCCTGTGGGTCTCCAGGGGCTGCAGGTGGATCTCTGCATCCCCCCTGGATCCCCAGGGGCTGTGGGTGGATCTCTGCATCCCCCGTGGATCCCCAGGGGCTGCAGGGGCACAGCTGCCTCACCGTGGCCCTCACCACAGGCTGCAGAGGAATCTCGGCTCCTGTGCCTGCAGCAGCTCCTGCTCCTCCTCCTGCACTGCCCTGGGTGTCTGCAGAGCTGTTCCTCTCAATGCTCTCACCCCGCTCTTCTCTGGCTGCAATTACATCTGTGCAATAACTTTTTTCCTTTTTTCTTCAATCTGTTATCCCAGAGGCAGTACCACCATTTCTAAGTGGCCCATCCTTGGCCAGGGGCACACCCGCCTTTGGAGCCACCAGGGATTGGCTCTGCCGGACATAGAAAAAGCCTCTGGCAGCTTCTCACAGAAGCCAGCCCTGTAGTCCCCCTCCCGCTACCAAAACCAGGCCATGAAAGCCCAATACAGCCCCCAACACCTTTCTTCCCAGTCCCAAGCCCATTCCCCCTGGCAGCCTCCTGCTGCAGCAGGAAGAGCAGGCATTAGAGATCAGGTAGCACCTGAGCAGTGCAGGTGAAAACCCTTTATCAAGGGAGCCTGCCTGTCTGTCTGTCTCAGGAAGCAGAGCCTCCTGGGCCACTTTCTCCCTGAGCCTGCGAAAAACGTTGTACCAGGCGTGAGAACACCGCATCAGCCTGCACTGGCAAGAAAAACCAAACTGTCTCCCTCAGTTTAGTACCTGTAGTACCTTTGCTACCTGCTCACCGTGGATGCCTCCTCGTTCGCATGTCTGGTTTAGAGAAGAGATTGATGGTCCCTAACTCCCAATTCAGGTGTGTCTCCAGACCAGCAAGTCTCTCCCAGCCGTCATTTAAAGGCCTAGCCATCCATCCCAGTTTGGTTTTCAGCTCCAATTAGATAATCGATTGGTAGCACCACACTATTGACATTTCCTTCTCTTCATCTGTCACTGGGAATGAAGCAAACAAGGAGCTTTGATTCCAGGACTGCTAAAACTGCTGAAAAGCACAGCTGAACAAGCTTATAGCAAATAAACCCAGCTAGTGTTTTTAAACTACCTGGATATCTCAGTCTCAGCAAGTCCAAGGGACACCAGTTGCTGGGTGATAAAAGAGCATTTTTGACGGCCAGGCTCACACTAGTCTGGCATGCTTCGCTAAGGAGCAAGGCTGGTGCTTTCCGTACCATGTGTGCACCTGAAATCACTACAAACCCTCCTGAAAGAACTGTGAAACCAAGACAAGGAGGGAGGAAAGTAAATATGAAGGAAAAAAATTGTACAAAGTCAAAGACGAAAAAATGAAGAGAGAAGGATATTACTTCACTGGCATGATTTTAACATCATGGTTTCTCAATGACTAGCAGTAGCAGTACTTGAAGGACAATAAAAGGCTTAGTCTGAGGTTTCTTTTTAAATGTGAAATATCCTAATATATTATGTATCCAGGAGAATAATCCAGAGCCCTTGCAGTGAGGTTTATTCAAAGACCTAAAATGCACCCGATTCTAAGTTGGAAAAAGGCTCCTAAAAACAGCGTTAAGAAAATTTCTGAATACAGCAGCCATGTATTCTCTTCAGAATACTCATTGAGAAAAGCTATTTGATTCAGTGGGATTCTCCTTTCATGCTTTACCATCTTCTTTCTTAAACACTGCTATGTATTCCCATGTTTTAGTTAACATTTCAAACTTTCCTGTTTCCCATCATTTCTGTAAATTGTGGGTACAGAGCCTGACTAAAATCATACTATTCACACCGCAGTGGTACTTATTTACTGAGAATCGTGTCTGGGCTTCTATTTTATGCTCCCATTAATTAAACAATAGTTAAGGAAATGGGATGCACTCTATTATATTTCCTAACATTCCTATTTTCAAAGGAAAAAAAAAAAGTAAATCCTCTTTTATTTGCCGTAAGCATTACACAAACTGACAGGCACGGAAATGAAGCTGAAAATCAGGGGCTATTAAAGTTTCCCCAAAACCCCAGGATACTGTTCATACACAAGCCTTGCCAACAGTCTCTCCATGCTGTCTTGCGCTGACTGTCTCTGCTATTTCCCTACATTAAAGAGATCTCACCATTAGCATTTGGGAGCCGGTTAGACACACTGTGAAGGCTGCAAGAACAGAGACTCCAAGTGTCTGCCTCCTTTTTCAGCATTATGGTCTATAAAACCGGCAGGAATTAGGTAGACTATAGGGATCTGGAGTGGCAGCCTTGCTGTTTTCCTTGATGCACAGGAGTGCTGACATCCCTTTAGAGCCTTTCCATCACAGGTGTGCAAAACAGAAAATCACCAAGCCAGCTCAGCTCCCCCTCCTTTCCAAAAGGAAAAGAGTGACTTCACTTAATTCTACCAGACAATTTTATAGCCCAAATGAGAATTGAGTAGAGCCCAGACAAGCCCATCTTTCCCCACTGCCCCTTGGGGCTCCTTCCAGCAGGATTTTGGAAGCAAAGGAGGAACAATCTGAGGCTGGGTGAAGAGAGGAGGTGCGAGCAGTTTCGCACATCTCCATCTCATGATCTGCATCCTTATCACAAAAGGAAAACAAGGTTAAAAAAAAATATTTCCTTCAGACTAGATTAAAATAGAACTTCTCATCTGCACTCCACCGTGTTTTTTTCACAATAAAACATCCCTCCCAATGGTAAGGTGGGTGGGGAGAGAGAAAGATGTGTACCCAGCCTATTGTGTCCTGGGGAAATAATTTCCTACATTGCTGTTATGGAGCTCTCAGCTGTCAGGGAAAAAAGGCAAGAAAATCATCATCCAAATATATTTGAAAGTCCATTTTCCAAAATTGTTTTCTTTACTCAGTTTGTTGCTTCCTCCTATGTGAATGTCAGTGCACATCACTCAGGGCTCCTGGTAACCTTGGCAACCCTCACATCACCACCGGCGCCCAAGCCCAAAATAAGTCCCTTTAAAGTCAAGTGTAGTCACTGCCAGGCATTTCCCAATGTTCACGTATTTAAGGTCAGAGTGCTAAAGGAACAGGACTTCTCTCCAGCTGGAGACAGTCAGGGATTCCTGAGCTGCCCAAGCCTGAAAGGGTTCATTTCCTCTTTCCTCAGAGCTGGCAGCGGCTCAGCTTGTGTGCCCACGCTGGCCTTGCATGTGTTCATGGGGCAATAAACCATGCACTAATCCCACAGTTGACACTAATTTGAGCAATAGGGCTCTTGATGATATTTTTTCTTTTGTCTAATTAATTAACAGAAGTGACAAACCAATTCAGTTACAGGAAATAATGAACAAAAGATCTCAGATAATTAACCATTAACTCAATGGAAATCCGTTATTCCTTCCACAGTCTAAATTGGTTTATAAATTTCAGTGCCCAATATTACTGCTTTTCATCAGTCCTTGAGAGCAACAACTTGCAGGGCAAACCCATTAGATGATATATCAAGGCAAAAAAGCCTCACATCATCAATTCTTTACCCACACTCTTCCCACAGAGGCATAATTATACTAGAGCTCTGTGACTAATTAGTAAGTGAATTCTGCCTTGAGAGAGATTTTTTTGTGAACAAACTGTTTGTTAGGTGACTGTGAGGTTCCCCAGTCCTAGAATGATTTAACTCTTTTTATCTTCAGCCTGAGTCCTACAGATATATTTTGCAAACACCTGGTTTCCATTACACAAATTCATATTATATGGGTCAGAAACTGAAGTGAAATATTTCTCTCTTTGAGTGAAATGACTGATCCCACCTGTGTGGGACAACCAAAAGGCACAACTTTATTTAGTACATTGAGATTCCATCTGGCAAGATCCCAGCAAGCTGTGGCAGATGCAGTTATCAGAACATGTCTCTGCTGTGCCACCGTATTGCTTGTGGAGATCCGCGCGTTTGTTTCTACTGAAAGGGGAAATATAAACAAACAACTTGACAGGGAATAATTAGTACTTTAAAAGGCCCAGTTTATAGTCTCATAGAGTAGCCAGAGGATCAGACTGCTCTGCTTGGCCACTCAGAGAGCATCTCTGTTTTGGCGAAGGAGAAGCACAACAGAGTGATGGGCAACAAACTCCAGCAGCAGGTCCTGTGCTCTCTCCTTAGAGCCTGGGATGTGCCACGCTGGGCACCACGGAGTACAGCCAGAATGGCCTAAAGGGGAGCACAAAGCAGAAGAAACAGGAAACCTGGACACAGGAAACAAAGAAAGAAATACTCCCTTTTCCTGCTGCTTGAGAGACATTTTCCTTTCCTGCCAGTTCTTGCTTCTGCCCAGTCTTTCAGTGACAGCCTACTTGTTCCAACAAATCCACTTCCTGTGGGATTTTGGTCCTTTCAGAAAGTGTATCTGTTCAGAAGCAGATTATTGACATGACAGCCAGCAGCTGCCAGGGCATCATAAAAAGGTGAGCCAAAACTGGCACATACTTGCACAAGAAGCAGAGTAGGAGAGGGACAGAAACAGCAGGAAACCGTTCTGATCCAATTCCAATACATTTCCCTATCAGCATGAAAAAGGCCCTTAGCCAAATAAAGGGTAGAGACATTCCCTTTATTTCTTCTCCACCTCTGCCCCCTGCTTCCTACCATCCCCTCTGCTGTGTAATTTGATTGCCATGGCTGGTTTGGGCTGTTTGACTTCCCTTGTCCAGGAAACTGGCTGAGCCTCCACGCTGTAGGCACATCCTCAGGTGTTTGGGTAGGTTATCTTGCCCGTGCTCCCAAGAATAGATTTGTCCTCTGGGGTGTGCAACTAAAAGCTGGCAGAAAGGCTGAAGAGGTTTTATTTGCCTCCATTGCACAGGGGCCACTGGGATTCAACCAGGAATCCTGCCTCACACATCCCCTGCTGCGCAGCTGCCTATGACATTGGTAACATCCTTCATCTCTTCTGTTTCCCATGCAGGGCACAAACATCCAAATAGGTTTTTTGCTCTGTCGCCACAGATTTTATGCAGCACTTTGATGTGTGTTTTGCAACAGAAGATGTTCAAGATGACGCTTCTGTCTATCCTGCTGGACTTCCTTTTCTCCTACGTGGTTGCTGGTCATTAAATGATGGAAGAAAGGACAAAAGGAGCTGTCATTAGATCTGCCTAGAGGTTTCTCATCTCCTTGAGTTACAGAAATTGCTGCTCCCATATATGAACACTCAGTTTATTTCTGGTCATTGCCTGAAATTCCCCACAAAATGTTAGAATAGATCTGGCAACGCTCACAGCAAAGGATGCATCAGGGAGAATTATCTGATAGCTTTTTGTCTCTATGTCTCCCAGACTTTCCCTAAACTGCAACACTTCTAAGAATGTGGGTGGGAGCATTTCTAAAACATATCAAGATGAGCATAAAACCTGCCTGCTTTCTTGGCCCCACCTCGCTTCAGCAAAGCCACATTGCCATAAAGATTTAACCAAAGGCACAACACTCCTCTCTGTCTTGTCTTTCAGAAATACAGCCAGTTACTAGGAGCAGGAGAGTGGCTACTAAAAATTTGGGAGAAATCTGAAATGTGCTCTGTGGAAAATCCTTTCTAAATGATCCTCATAATTTATTTTCTACCACCTAATTCTTTAGGTAAGGAAAGCTCAACACACTTCTCTTTAAAGGCTCATTTATTTTGTTGTGACAACAAACCACCCCATCTATCAGGAGACCTGATCTTGCAGCCAAAACACCTTTCCTTGGGGCTTAGAATTACCATAAGCACCAAGTTAATATGCAAATGGGCCAACTGATAAAGGCAATCCAAGATTCTGAACTCTACTGTCAAAGAAATGGAGCCCTTCTTGCCAAATACAGTTGTTATTGAAATTGCAATGACTAAAGGAATCCTGAGTTGACACTGTCACATGGGAGGGTATTGATGAGAGATTAAGTCTTGGATCTAATTTGCTCTATATAAACAGTAATTCAACATCGCTGGAGCACAGTAAGTGCTTTTCTAACTCGTTTATTTAAAAGGCATGGCCAGGATTGGTAGCTGCTTGTAACCAATTTCAGAAGGACTGAATTAAAAATACAAGACTTCAAAAGGATCAAAAAGGTACTAGAAACATTTATAGGAGAAAAAAGGAGTAATTAGCTAAAACAATCCACTTTGGAATTAAAAGGGTTCAATCAGGATTGATGTTGACGCAACCGGAATGATTTTTATCTTTTGCAACTGGCCATTGCAGCATATGACGGAGTGAAGGGGTCTGTACCTTTTAGAATGTGTCACATCCCAGGTATTGGGCAGGGAATGCTGGCAGTACTCCTTAGACAGGGAAGACTAATGCAACAGCTTGGCAGCTGGAGATTCCCTGGTGAAAAGAGGGCTGGAGCTATGTGCAAACCAGACTTCAGAGGGAGTAGTTTAACTTCAACACAACATTTCCTTTCCAGAAAACAAGTTGTTATTGTCAGGACCCGCCAGAACAGCTCTTCTGTAGAGCTATCACAGAACATATCAAAGACAAATATTTCTATTATTGCTAACAATACACAAAATCGGGCAGGCAGCTGAAAATAAGGGGAACAGGACCCTTCAAAATGACCTGCCAAATATTGGAATTGCTGAGCTGAAAGTTATCTCACTGCTGTTCCCCCAATACTCAGTTACAATACACGCTCACTGACACATTATTCTCCACCGAGCCTAACAGGGAACTGGCTTCTTTAGCATTTCTACTTCTGCATCAGTCAAGATATGGAAAAATCCCTTAACAGAACTGAAAGAGTACCTCTGTGGCATTTCCCCATTCCAGCATTTACTGATATTCATGAAGAATTCACAGAAACTCTATCTTTGTTCAAACTGGAACACGAGAGAGAGAGGTTCAATCCTTTAACCTGTATCCTCATGCACAGTGACCTGGCAGCTGTGAAACAGAGCACATTAGTGGTGGTGCTCAGTAGTGCTGTTCCCCATGGCCTCAAGGCCAGAGGATATCTTTCTCCTTTGTATATCAGTTTGCAAAAGAGCTGCAACACCCATGTTCAGCCAGGCCTTTCCCAACACCACTGCAGTGTCACATAGATATTTTCAACTTTTTCTCTGTTGCAAGTACTTTAAACACATAAATTATACTATTTTTAAAATAAATACTATTTTTTCCCTGGATGTTTCTGTGTTTCAATAATCAAAAATTCACAGAATAATTTGTGTTGGAAGGGACCTTAAAGGTCATCTTGTTCCAACCTCCTGCCATGGGCAGGGACAACTTCCACTGGACCCAGCTTCTTCAAGCCCCAACCAACCTGGCCATCTCAATTTGAAAATAGCCGGTTTTACCAAGACCCACTTAAATAACCGGGTTAAAAGCCTGGAAAATATTATTTATCTATGTAGAGATGCCTGAGTTAAGAATTAACTGCCTTAGAATTTGCAGTGACCACAGGGCAGGTGATCAGTCACGGAAACAAGAAATACTGAGACACACACTGAAATGATCAGTGTTTAAACACTCCTCTGCTCACATGTCTACAGCAAAAACCACTGTGAATCAAAATAGGAAATGACAGTCCTGATAAGTGAGATGGTCCTGATGGTATTTGACTTGATGAACACTGCCCCTAATGTGAGTAGAGTGCCTTGCAGCTTTCTCCTTCCAGACAAGTGGCGGGGAACAACAAAAAACATGAAAAAACAAAATACTCCACAAAAGGTCCCCTAAAGCCCCAAACAAAATACCCTAAAAAAAAAAAACCCTAGCAAAAAACAGAGTCAATCCACATAGTATTCAAATCAAAAGACAGATTCAATCAAGAATGAATTCCAACAAATTCATGTCCAATGAGCCTTCTCTCTCTTCCTTCTTGACTCAGTCCCTCTCCTCTGTCTGAACACAGCACTGAATTGGCGCAACTGCCTGTTTTAGCAGGAGCTGCTGAAGGAGGAACTTAGCAATCCTTCCATGTGAAGCTGAAACAACAGGGGTGGAGGTTGGTTTTTTGTTGTTTCTTTTTTCTTTTAATAGAATAGTTTGCTGGTGGATGTCACAGAAACTTAGTAAAAATTCAGTGACTTTTATTCCTCCTTCTAGGGAGAGAAACAATGTAAATTTTAAGAATGGACAAGTGTTTGAACAGGTTACATTTGATTAACTAGAACAAAATTTCCACTGGATATGAAATGCAAAACCCAGTCCCCTAGAAGTCACTGGGAAAGGCCTCAGGAGAAGAGGTGAAAAGCCTCATGCGTGTGGCATCGCATGGCATTGCCACCTTCTGTGAGAAGGACGTGCTGTGCCATCCCAGCAATCAACAGGGAAATACAGGACACAGACAGTTTCTTGAGTTCAACACAGCTGAAAAATCCTTAACTAGGAAAAATTGAACAGCATTGGCTTTTATGGGAAGAGACCAGGAGGAAGCCAGATCACTTCAAAAATAATGACAATTTAAGCCATGGATCCTATAATTCTATATTCTATGATTCAATTATAATCCTATTTCAACAATAGATAGGCAGGCACCAAAAATGGTTTTTCAGAGAAACATAAATTTGAGAAGCCTCAGAATTAGTTTAAATAGGCAAGCCTTTCTCATTAGGAGATCTAACACGACTGCTTTTTATTGCTCTAAACAGAATTTGTAAGAAACTCTTGTTTTCGCTGTTCAGATGGTGGCTCTGGAAATATAAACTATTGATATTCTGTAGCTGTACAAACCACTGCTGAGAAAAGCAAACACACACCCTGAAGAGAAGAGCACAGACCAGCACGGTGAGTTCCACAATATCTCAGGATCCTCATCCACGCAGAGGCAGAGATTTCTCTCCTAAATGGTAAGAGACTGGGAGGATGGTACAATGAAGAGCAAAAAGATTTACTCTACCTGAAATACCCAAAGGTTCCTAAGAGTGGCAGCTCTGGAAATGGCCTGAAATGAATATTGTGTTCTGTTTTATTCAGGCTATTATTTAGCGGATTTTGCAACAATATTCTCTGAGGTGAAGCTACATGAAAGTGGTCTCAGTGCCGTCATTTGAGCAGTTCCTTCCATATATTCACTGTTATATCCAAACAGTGCAGTTAAATAAACACATAAAAACTTTCAACCATTTACTTCTCCTCTGGCAGATCAAGCACAAATATGGGAGATTTCAGTGAAAAATTACAATTACAAACTGGAACAGAGAACACATTTCCTGCAGTAAGAGAAAGCAGATGAATACACTCAGGTCAGAATTTTGTAGGCAGTTCAGCAGAATTCTTTGCTGGGGACTAGCCAGGTCCCAGTAGGTAATAGAAAAAAATTGATTTCAGTAAATTCTGGGACCTCTGTAAGTGGCAAGGGACACAAAAATCTACTGAAAACAAGCAAGTCAACCTCATAACAGGCATTCATTCCTCTCTCAGGTTTCAGCTCTCAGCACCAGCCGGTGCACTTTGCTGATCTATTTCGAGATATCCTTTGTAAAATATCTATTTTATATATAATTGAACTTACAACGTTTTTACAACTTGATCTGCATTTCAGTAAAAGCAAGGTTGAGAAACGCAGCTTTACATCAAGCGGAAATATCATGTAACAGTGCTGAGCAAATGAAGCATCTCTCACGCATTTCCTGACGTGGCCACACTGACTCCAGCAGGAGCCTCACTTCAAACCAGCGAACTGCAGCACAAGAGCTCTTTCTGAGCCCCATCCTAATCCACACAATAAGCAGCTCTGTTCTGGCTCTCAGCTCAAAAAACACATGAAATGACACCACATCTCGGCCTTGCTAGTGTTCCTCATCATTGCAGGTTTGGCACAAGAGTCCAGTATTTTACTAGGGTTATACATTTACCCTCTGGAACATGTCAAACTTCAGGTGAGGGCTGTTGTGGAACTCTTTCTTTTGCTGGCCAAAAAGTCTGTGCCTAGGGCCTGAACATCGCTGGACTCTGGCTTTAGCAAGCCTTACGATTTCAGCTCAAAATTTTAAATTACATCTTAGTTTTTGTCTTCATTGTAATTAATTTCATTTCTAGTTCATCATTTTAAGAGCAAGACAAATTTGAATCGGTAAAAATACCCCTTCTTCAGCTGGTATGTATTAGCAGTTAATAATAACCAGTGATCTCATTTTGTAAAAGAGAGGAATTCTGGTCACCCCAAAGGCAGAGCAAGGCAGAGCATCCTCCAGCAAACTAAGTTTTGTCAGAAGGAGTACTTACCTGAAGCAAAAACATTTTGTGGAATTTATTGGCTTTGCTGAATTTATTTTTCCCCCTGTTCCCAAAATGCAGTAGCAAGGATTAATCATGACTTCTAAATTCCCAGGAGAAACCTATCAGTTTCTCAAGCAAGTTGCTTGGTAACATCAATAGAAACTGCCAATAACCAGAGAGCTGGAAAAGCCCTGGAAATTGGGTTTACTCCGTTTGCTGCTCATGCTTCCAGAGCCGAAAATAAGAAAACTATGGTCTTGATCCACAGATAAAGCCTAACAATCACCCAGGTTCTCCTGGGTTTCCAGATGCTCTTTCAATGAAAATGGAGACTAAAGCCCATTCCAAATAAACCACTGAAGGTGCAGCTTCCTGCCCTGGACAAGCGCCACAACAGTCCCAGATACCAATAACAACAGCTCCCATTTTGTTCCCATTTGTTGGGCCCATACCCTGTTGTATGGGATACACTACATTTCCTTAGGGATTTAACCCAGGGCAATGCCTGTGTAGATGGGCTTTAACAAAGCACTGCGTAGTCTCAAAACAAAAGCTCTGCGTTTGCCACTGTAGAGTCATAGGTGAAGTTAAGTAGATGCCACCAAGATTGACATTCTCTTTTAAATTTGCATTATCCCGGATTAACTTTCAAATGTCATTGGGCTACGGACCTCCATGGTCCCTCCCTTATAACTGCTAATATAGTAAATTGTACCCACAACTGATGCATGATGCAAATGACGCAATTGGATGCAGTTGAGAGCATGAAAGTTGTTTAGGTTTGAGGGTGCTCCCTCTTAGCTGGTGATCCTTTCCATCAATTCTTTCCCGGTGAGGTAATATATCTGAAAAGAGCCATTGATTGAATTGAAAAGAGCCATTGATTGAATTGAAAAGAGCCTAATGTTTCTAGGGAAGACTGCAATGGATGTTTCTGCTGGTATAAATCACTTGTCACTGCATTTAGTTTGTCTGTTAGGACTCCAGCATCCATGCTATTTAGGACTCCTAATCCTGTCCCCAGTACACCAGTTCCATCTCTCCACGATCCCACTGGAGAGGTGAGTGTCCACCCAAGCAACTATGCCCACCACCCTGCAAGGATGCAGCCAGGAATGGCAAGCAGGGCTTTGCTCGCAGAGATACTGATCTGCATTAAGGATCCCACTCTTTTGAGGGACTGGGAAGAATTAAGTAGCACTTGTTGCTGACCTGTATATGGCATAGGGTCCAGTTTTAGGAACTTGTGGAGATAAGGTTTCACTGGTCTTGTCAAGAGCCTGGGACGTGGTGGAATGCACCGGGAGGGTTAAGTTTTGTTGTGCCAAAATACATTAGTCCAATTATGGTTGTGGATACGTTACACCTCCACATGTTACCACCTCATTTTCCATATATTGTTTCCATGTAATGCTCTGGGCAGCTCCTGGTCTTGTAACATCTGCGCTGGTTTTTGAAGGGCATGTACTGGAAACTGAGTAAGCAAATTTCCCTTTCAGTGGCTGGACGTTTTATTTCACATATTATAGTGAAATTTCCCTCTGCCAAATTCAAGATCCTAGATTTATCGAATTATAAAGTCTTTTATCAGCGATTGTCATTGAAATGCGTTCAGGTTCAAGCGTGGGTACAAGTGTTGCCATAGTGATCATCTACATATGGGAAAATCCCTCCCATGGGTTGGGCCTGGTGATGTGTGTGCCCAGCCTGGCTCATTCTGGCACTGATTCCTTCTGGGAGAAGAATAAGTTTATCTCCAGTGAAGATGCGCTGGTATCATTCCCAAGATTATTTTCTGAAAAAGTAAAATGAAACAAGTCTCAGCAGGGTTTTCTCAGACAGGTTACCCCATTAAAATGAAGGAAAAATCCACCATGTACTAACTCCATGCTTTGTAGCACTGTTTTCAGTAGCTTCCCAAGCAGTTGGGCCACAAGGTTCAGTCAGAGTCACAGGCAAAGTTCCAGATTGGGGTAATTTTACGGTAACAGGCTGTCCTTGGTGTAGTCCTGTCAGGTGTTCACCTTTGATGGAAGGAAGATCACCGTGATTCAGGTTTTGCAAAGAATCCTCATCTCACAGGGCTCCTGGTAGGTCCATACCAGTTATTCAGATGCTGAAGTATTTTGGGGAGTTGGTAGTCCTGCCCAGGTGTGTGGTTAAGGCTCTTTTTCAATAAACCATTAGCTCTTTCTATGAGTCCATTGGACTGGGGGTAGTATGGGGTGTGGAACACCCATAGAATTGCTTCCTCTTCGGCCTGCTCTTGTACCTCCTTACAGGAGAAATGTGAGCCATTATCACTTTGGATGGTATCAGGAGTAGGCAGATTTGAGGACCAATATGAGAGACCCCTTAGTGTGCTCTGCCCATCAGCCCTTTGGCATTTGGCTGCCATGCATAACACCAGACTCCTCCTACACCTGTGAGGATGGATCATGTCCTGCAGAGGGTCTGAGTGGCCCCATAGAATCAATTTGCCATGTGGACCATAAAGCTTTGCCTTTACTGATATGTAGGGGTGGTGCTTTAGCAGGGTGTTCTAACAGTAGTTTCAGTCTATGCTGAGGGCATTCTGTAAGAATGGTTTCACAGATTTTCCTCTTTAGGGGCCAACATTTGCTCCGTGCAGCAAAGCAAAGTGCTCCCTTACCAGCGTGCCCTAATTTCTGATGGTACCATTCTCCCAGTCAATACCATTCCTGATTTGAAGAGTCTCTTACCTCTATTTCCCTGCTTTTAGTTAATTCATCAGCCTTTCAATTTCAGTTTGTGGCTGGTTTGTTTTCCTTGGCATGGGCTTTGAGCAATCCTCTTCTGAATGGCATTTTTCTGGCTATATTTAATAATTGCCAATCTTGAGATCTCCAGATGGAAGATTTATTTACATCCCAATTTAGTAATTCCTATCGGCAGACCCACTGGGGAGCACCAGCCCCAACGGCACAGGAGTCCACACAGATTATTTTTGCTCCAGTCTGAGCTGCTCAAACAGCTGCTCTTAACGCTCCTACTTGTGCACTACCTTCACCCTCTCTTATTACTTGTTTGTGTTGATGTTTAATACAACAGCCTTGTACTGCCATTTAAGACTTACCCTCTTTGCTGAGGCATCAGTGAACCAAATATCTTCCGTTGGCATCGCCTCAGTAAGGGGAGGTGCATCTAAAATTGGTGAGGGTTTGAAAGGTTGTTGCAATGCTAATGGATCTGCCTTGATAGTAATTTGTAATTTAGAAAGTTCAGTTGGTCCTTCTGTTAATCTATTCCTCCTGCAGCTGCCATTAGGGATGCATTCCATTTCCTGACTGTGGATTTTTGTTCAACTCCTTCTGGGAGACCAGACTTCTGTAAAATAGACTCCAGCAAATTAAATGGTTCTCTGGTTTGTACAGACTGTACATTTTGTTCCTGATGTATCTTCTCAGCTTGTTGCACTGCTCAAGGTAAAGAGAAATTATAGAACCGCCAAGTACTTCTTTTTCACCAGTACCCGAAAGTTCCAGTTAACTGTAATGCTTTCTTATATTGGGGCATCTGTATTTGTCCTGTTGCCTTTAAAGTGTCTGGAGGAACCACTGCACTGCCTGCTATCCAAGTACCCAAATGTTATTTTTTTACTTGGTCCTTGGCATTTTTCAGGGGGAATTTCAATTTCTGCTTCATACAATGCTTCCCATATGGCTGGTGCTGCTTCCCCTACCTCTTCACAGGAATCTCCTCCAATTAGATGTCATCCATATGTCGGTACAGTTTCACATCTGGGAGGAGTGAGATGGTAACAACTCAGCAAGTGCTGCATGAGCAGCAGTGGGTGAAGGTTTACACCCCTGAGGGAGCCTGTTAAATGGATACTATACACCCTTCCAGGGAAAAACAAATTCCTCTTTGTCCTCCTCCTGCAAGGGAACAATAAAGAAAATAGCTTTTGTACCTAGTACTGCTATCCATGGCTGTTAAATTTGCAGCATTAGGTACTGCAACTCTTAATGGTTCTGTGTTGCCATTCAAACACCAGTAAACAACAATAAAACAAGCAGGATTCTTTACTGGACACACAAGTGAATTAAAAGGCAGATTAACCCTATCAATGACGCCTCTTTTTAAGGAATCTGCCAATCCCAGCATTGGTCCATATAAATGCTGCTGCTGGCAGGGGCTATCATTTTACATTAGCTATTTTAGAAGGCAGGGGTATTGGTATCTCAACAGGTTGATAAATTTTTCAGAGCTTGAATTTTCTCACATTCATTTGGATTCTATTTTTAACCTCAAAAAACCAGAACGTCTCACTTTGAGACTCCATAAAGAATCACACGGAAGTTTCCAGGTGCACCCACAAAGTAAATCAAACCCTAAAAGTTGTGTTTGGGTGGCGCCCACAAGCCCTTCAACCTTACTTAACTCTTTTTCCTCAAAAAGCCAGACAGGAATATTGGCTGTGGAATGTTCAGGAGCTGTGGTGTTTTGAACACAAACCTCCCATATTTCATCCTGCACAGAAGCCAGAGATCAGAGAATCCAGTTGTTTTAAAAACTAGTGGATCTCCCCTGTCCTGCTGATCTGTCCCTCCTGCCCAATACACCACCCATGCAGTTAAAATAATCATGATCTCTGTTTAAAAACACACCAGGACCCCAAAACACTTCCATTTCTTCCTCACTCCATAAAAATCAATCTTCCCCTGTCAGACAGACTTGCCAAATGTATTGTGTCACACATACTTCATTTTGGATTCTTTCAAACGCTTGGAATACTCCTGCTATTCAGCCAATTCTGCAGGACAACAAGGAGTTGTATGCACAGCCATACTCACCCTCACTAGTAATGTCAGTCTTAATTAATGGCCAAAAAGGTTAAGAGTCAGAGGTGGCACTAAATTTCTCACCACTATAGTCCCAGACATCCTCATCCCAAGTCTCAGAATCCTCATAATGGGTTGATTTGTGAATTTGACTGGCTGTTACCAGAGAGGATGGCTGGCTTATAAAAAGACCAAATTTTTCTTGCAGACATTTTTCACATTTTTCTGCTTCAAGAAAATCAAGACAACTGAGATTTTAAAATTCCAGTTTCCTCTCTAAGGGAATCTACCTGTATTTCCAATTTCTCTTTTATTTATTTTTTATTAGCCAGTAGTGCTTTTAGCACATCATTTTTGGTCAAATCACTGTTTACGCCTGCACCTACCTACACACTTCTAGGAGTCAGAAAAGCTGTTTCCCTCTCCCAGAACAACATATATGAAATAATAATAAGAGCAAAAAAAGTTACATTATTGTTGGGTTTATTGTAATTGTTATGGTTATTGCTATTGTTGATTCACTTATCAGTTCCTTTGAAGGATATGCGTGAATTTCCATACAGCATTCCAAGCCATCAGCACTGAAAGCTGTTATTGTTATTCCTGTCTCATGAGACCCTTCTTAGCTAGGTTTCAAATGAGCACATATATTTTTATTCATTTTTAAGTTTATATAATATGCCTTAAAAATACTTTAAGTTTATTAAAATATGATTATTATAAAATAATACATATTTTTAATTTTATAAAATATTTTTAATATAAAATATTTCTATGCATGTAAGGAACCCAGTATATTGGACAGAAAAGAGGCCAGGAGAAAGGCACTCACTGGGGATTTACTTTTCCACAGTTTTGGTAAATGGATGGGGAGGTTTTGCAGCTTTTGAACTTTGAATTTGGTTTTTACTTTTTCTGCCATAACAGCAGAGAAAGATCCTTGCACAACTAGACTCTATTCTAAAAAATCTGTATTAAAATAATACAATATGAATTCTAGACTTTTCCATGCCAGAATGCCTTACTTCATGGGAAAAAAGTTTTGTCTTCCTAATTTTGTTTCCATTAAAGTTGTGATTTTTTGCCCGTGTCATTAACTACTTTTCAGCTCTGTCCCTGGTTAATTGTTTGCTCCACAGAAATCTTGTTCTCATTCATGCATTGTTTATGAGGCTTTTAACCAGCTTCTTGTTTGTTGAGATCTGATTTACTTGATGGTCCTCTCACCCATTGTTGAAATGGAACAATATTCTTCCTGGCTTTTCCCAGGCTCTGGCCATTAACTGTGGCTGCAGTATCACCTCTTTGAGATGTATCTTCTGTTGAGCTATTACTGTACAAAGATTTGTTTTCTGCAAATCATCTGTCACAAATTAATAACATTTTCTCTGAAATATATAGATAGCAGAGTGCTTATAGAGGGCTAGGAGCACATGAAACTGAAGGGAGATAAAGACCAGAGTTAAAAGCACTGCTGTATATGATACAAGTGTTGGCCTCAATTTGGGTCACGGCTTAAAGGAATCGCACAGATGGACAGATGTAAAATAAGTGCTGGGAAAAATTGATGTTTTGAGGGCAACCCCATGAGCAATAAAAGCCAGTTTAAGTTCAACCATAGCAGAATATTAAAAACCACAAAACTGGGGGGAAAACCCAAGCAGTTAAACTCACTTCTTTCATCATTTGTCTTTCAGTAGCGTTATTCCTCATATAAAGACAAAGGTCTTAATATTTTTCTGCCCAAGTTAGGTAAAAAGAGCCAGCTGATGCCATAACATGGTCTTTCATTCTGAAAAAAATAACCTGATTTTTGTCTACATCATTGTACTGGCATCAAAGTTCATCATTTCCTACCTCCTAGCTATTGGTAATTAAAGCTGTCTCCAACTAACTTGCATTTTAAAGGAGATCTTGAAATCAAATTGCCAGTTACATCACAGTAGAATCAAAGCATCACTTTGATTTAAGACATAATTTTCTGCTGACTTAAAACAAATGCATTTCAAAAAACAAAGAATTTGCAAGTAAATTTTGACTCATTCTGGACTGACAAAGTATTTACAGGTAGTTGCTGGTTTCTGTAGCTGTGCATCCTTTTGAGCTTGTTTCTGATCTCATTCATGCTAGCAGGATGTAATATATATCTAGATTTATTCGTGTTCTACCCTTGGGGCAGGAGCTGATGAAAGACTGGCCAAGTTTGGAACCCAAAACTCCTTACCCTGTGCAGGACACTGACCTTCCCCACGAGGAAACTTCCCGCTTGCTCTGGGGGCTGTGGACGCCTCTGTCCAATGTGACCTCACAGGCCTGTGGGATTTAAAAGCACTTCCCTCTGAAAGAAACAGTGACAGCAAATTATTGCCTTAATGGATGTGCACTGTAAGCACACATAAGTAATGGTTACAACAAACCTCTGCACTGCCCCAGGATGTGTAAAACACGAGTGCAAACAGAGCAGTGTCCAGCATGGTCCCAGGGCCAGGGGAAAGGATATCAGAGATGGACTTGGAAAACAGGAAGAAAGAGCTGAAGGATGAAATATTTTGTTGTCCAATTCACTGAGTACATAGCAGGCACATTGTAAGAGGTTCTCCTGCGTTGTAAGGTTTAACGGAGTGATGGTCCCCATTTTGAACATAAAAAAGGTCAGTGGCAAAAGGTGAATTTCTTTTAACAAAAACACTAAAAGTGTCCCTGTTTTATATGATGTACAAAAACTGGGAAGATCTCTTGTTGCAAACCTTGAGAGATACAAGTTTCCCCAGCATTCAGAGGGACGGGCCTTACCAAAAGAGAAAGAATTTCTCTGTTTTAAACACCTACAGCCATGGGAATGGTTCCTGATGGAGATGCCCAGAGGCAAGGGAGCCTCTTACCTCCATCCATACAGTATTGTCATCACCAGTCCCCAGTCACAGGTCCCCTGCAAAGCCTGACAACAGAAACTTGCTTTCTCCAGGCTTTTCCAGGCCTGCCTGGGGCATTATTTCAGTTTCTTTAGCTGCAACAGCAATTTTTTAATGACTAAGTGGCTTTTTATGCTTTGCTTGCATTATAAAACCATGCGGTGCAACCATAACTTTGATATGGACACTAACAGCAGTTTTACTGTGCAGGAGAACCCCGAACAGTGCCAGCCTACCGATGTGGTGCGGAGAAACGGGAGCATGGAAGAGTGCTGAGACCAGGAAAGCCGGGGAAAGAATGCAGAGTAGACATAAATGATCAAGATGATAAATGTGGCCTTGAAAGTGGAACACAGGATAATACAGGAGACCCAGGGGAACTGCATGCCAATGGCCAGGTGCCGAGAGCTGAAGGAGTTCAAAGGTGCAAAACTGGGTTTCGGGGATATTATGAAGGCTTGCTCAAGGACTGTGCAGCAGTTTGGGGCAGCACAAAGTCAGCTGAGCTCTTGGGCAGGAGCCAGCTGCCTTCCCTGGGCTGAGGTGACCTGCACAGGCACAGACCGCTGGGTCTCTGCTTTGGAGACCGACGCACAAGGTCACTTCTTCCACCAACCCTCTCCCCCAGCCTAATGCTTTCCTGCTTTTCCTGTTTAGGGACATGGAAACCCTCACTCTGTGATTAAATGGCTGCCACAACACCTGCAGACTATGTATTACTATCACAGATTCCACTGGAATATGCAGGTGCCAGCACACAGGGAAGGTGGCTCGTATTTTCTGTTTAAAGGCTGAGCTCTCCATGTCTTGGCCTGGTGCACTGGGACACTCCCAGCTCGCTCTGCCTGTGATTGCTAACACGCTTTCCAGGTAATACCCTCTGGATAGTTATTTTACATGGGACACCCAACAGAGCCACACTTTTTAGCTGGCAAACACTGCTCCAGAAAGCCTCAAACATTCCTTTTTTATGACACTCTCTCCCAATTGTCTCTGTGGATAACACCCAACAACAGCTGTTGGCATCCTTGTATGCAAAGAATCTAAACATTCAAATTTCTTTCATTTCCAACAATTTTCAGCAGTGTACTGAAGCCAAAAAATATAATCAAGCTATATTCTCCAGCTAATAGCTTTTCTGGACCACTGAGTCTTCCCAGTCCTGCTGATTTCTTTGTGTATGAATTCACCTCAGGGCAGAGAAACTGATGATTCCAGGGACTCCTGCTAGCAAACAATCTACCCCAAAAAGGAGAGAAAAAGTTACTCTTCTACAAGCCTTTTCTATTACTTAATCTTTGTTCTGAGAAGCCAATGATGATACGAAAGAATTATTTAGTGTTCCAAGGAAATCTGTCAAAAATAATTTTTAGCTGAAATTTCTTAACTCGCCTTTACTTTCAAATACTAATTTCCTCCAAATACTAACTGCCGTCACTAAAAAATTAAACCCTTATCAAATACAATACATTTTTAAACTTTTAACAGAAAAATAGATATATTTGTGTCCGTGTCTCTCTGTAACCTATGAGTAAACGGGTCCCTTCCTCCTAGAAAAGACTTGCATATAAATTTCTCCAGCGCAACCATGAAATTATTCAAACAATTTGAGAAGAGCCTTTGCTGCCCTAATCTTCTTCATTTTCTCCAGCCTTGATTGTTGGTGCACAGCCCCCAGCATCCTTTCCCTGCCTCTCAGAAACTCTGAGTTACTCAGCTGCGTGGCCTACAGCAAAAAGAACTGCCCAAAACCCAAGCAGTTGCCTTCTTTTGCTACCTAAGCCTCTTCCTCCTGCCCATTTCACACCTGTTGTAATTCATCTCCTGCATCTCCTTTTGCAGAAATACCATCAGTGTCCTCTCTAGAAAGGACTGTTGAGGCAGCTGTTCTTCTGCTCTTCCTTTTTTGGTATTATTTTTGTCCATGCTCCCTTCTTGCTTTTATTTCCCAGCTGTGCTGTATGAGGTAACCCAACTGCTTCTGACCCAGCAACAACATGTCCTATCAGTCTCCTGCACACCAAAACTTAGAGCCCCAAAGATCTCACCTTCCAAATTTTGGAGTTGTCATTAATCTGGACCATAACCCTCTAAAAAGAAAGTTTTACAAAGCAGAAATCACTCATGAGGAAAAAGAAGAGGACAAATGTCAACACTTAAGTGAGTATTAGGAAGTGATTAATTTCACTGAGTGCTAATAAAAGAAAGATCCTGTACCCCATAAAACAGAATCCATACCCCAAGGAGTCCTTGGGAGCCTTGCCAGGTGTGACTCTGTAATTACCTTGCAGAATAACACTCAAACTGATTTTATTTGAAATATAACCAGAGCAGCATTAGATTATTAAAAGAAGTGTATTACTTCTGCAAAATACTTTCATGAAGTCCTGTGCCCCTTTTTCAGTGTGTGTTTTAGAAAAAACCCAATAATAATTTTAAAAAGATATGTGTGTGAAACATGGAAAACTTTGGAAATCCTCACACCGAAATTTCTGGGAAGCTCAAGCCATTTGGCTTATTCAAGAACAGTCACAGAGATGATTTGATTATGGTTTACAACAACTTAAAATAAATTATTACAGATTCCATGGGAAAATAACTTCAGATTACGTAGCTTTCCAGTCAAAAACAGCAGGAAAAGTTGCAACTCATGGAGACGGAAACTACCTGCAACCAGGACAAACTTTTTCCTAATGAGGATTAAATAAAACACTAGAACAACCACCTTATGTAAGTGGCTTGATTCTTTGGTTTTTAGAGGATTCAAAACAGGATCCAATATCTATATTTTGAAGCAGAGTTTTCACAGAGAAGTTATGTGTTTACTTTGGCAGTGGCTGCATGAAAACACCTAACATAAAAAAATCATTATAGAGGGGACCCACCTTTAACCTACCTGGTGGCAGGGCAGCAGTAGCACACAAACTTCAGCTTTCCAGCCAGGCAGACACACAGAGATGCACATGTACGGATTTGCCACCCAGCTGTTCCTTTTTGTCTACAGGCTCCTGAAGCCTGGGCTACATTCCCACTTTGTCTGTGGTAAATGTGCCCAAAGGGCACCCTGTCAGTAACTCCCCTTAGAGAGGTGCTCAGTTCTGACAGTTTTCCTGGGGGTGGCCAGGCAAATCCAAATCAGGTGGACAATATCACAGAATCGTAGACAATACGGGTTGAAAGGGACCTTAAAGCCCATCCAGGTCCCCCCTCTGCCATGGGCAGGGACACCTTCCACTATCCCAGGGTGCTCCAAGCCCTGTCCAGCCTGGCCTTGGACACTGCCAGGGATCCAGGGGCACCCACACCTTCTCTGGGCACCCTGTGCCAGGGCCTGCCCACCCTCCCGGGGAACAATTCCTTCCCAATATCCCATCCATCCCTGCCCTCTGGCAGTGGGAAGCCATTCCCTGTGTCCTGTCCCTCCATCCCTTGTCCCCAGTCCCTCTCCAGCTCTCCTGGAGCCCCTTGAGGTACTGGAAGGTGTTCTAAGGTCTCCCCAGGGCCTTCTCTTCTCCTGGTGAGCACCCCCAGCTCTCCCAGCCTGGCTCCAGAGCAGAGGCTCTCCAGCCCTGGAGCAGCTCCACGACCCCCTCTGAATTCGCTCTCACAGCTCCTTGCCCTCCTCTGCTTGGACCCCAGAGCTGGATGCAGCTCTGCAGGTGAGATCTCACCTCAGTGGAGTAGAGGGGTCTCTCTCAGTCTGCTACCCACGATGTGGGATCAGTCCAGGATGCAGTTGTCTTTGTGGGCTGCAAGCATACCCATTCTTCCTTCCCCATCCTGGACCAGTGCTACATTTTCTTGTGTTTTGTATAAGCTGGTTTTGAAATTCTTGGTATTCTCGATGTCTTTGTATTGCCCATTAACCTGTATCACTTCGGAGTGTAATTTTTAAGGGCTGCAGTTTGGGCAAATGGTTTGATTTTCATCTTGCTTCTGTAAGGGGATGAGAGAACATCAGGAAATATCTCCTTCCCAAGCTGAGGAAATGCGGTGACATGCTGTAGACTATTAATTCTTTAGACAATAAAGAGGATATTATATTAATCTGCTAAACTACATGTATTCCTGTGTCCAGGGGAGTCCTGTATTTCCAACAGCATGTCCCAGTCCAGCACACAGATCCCAGGGCCCAGAGACTGCTCCTTCCTGCTCCTGGTCTTTTCCAGTGTTGCCAGGATGTGGAGCACTGTTCATGGGCAGAACCTCTGCTTGTGCGATCCCCCTGAAGAAACGTTCTCCAGGCACATTCCCAGTTTGGATGAGTGAAACATCTCACCATCTTGGAGACATGCGGTTCCTCCTGGCTACTTGCAAACTTTCTCACTAGGCTTGTTACTCAGAATTTTACTGGAAAACACCTCAGCATATGTTCTGCCTGCAATTTTTTTGACCGGAACTTATATTTCACATATTTGCTGTCTGTAAAGTGCCATCTGCACTGTCTTCAGGGTCACACAGCATTTTATCTACTCCTTTAGCGGATAGATGTAATTTACATAAGGATTTTTTGTAATGTCTATATAAGCTGATTCAAATTCATATTCATACTCTTTGGAGCACTTTTGCCACTAACATTTCACCTAACAGAAATTCAATTTTCCGCAAGGAATCAAAATCCAAGGTTACCTTAACAGTTAAACACAGTTTAAGCTAATTATTGGAGCTCAACATTCACACAGGGTAAATGCGCCAACCGAAAGAAAACTGTGCCAATTTACTGCAGCTGAACATCTGCCCATTTATCCAAATAAATGGTAGAGATATCTTTCCAATGTGTCTAAGACTTAGTGAGAGGGGCAAACTAAGGATTAAATGTGGCTGCAGAACCTTTCAATGTGTTGCTCTCCACGATCCCTCATTAAAACTGCTGGAGAGCAAACCTCTCTGGCTTTGAGTTCCAAGAACCCTTGAAGAGAAAACCAGCTTCCCAAGTCAGCCAGATAAGGATAATTTTTGTTCTTAGGGTGTAATAGGAGATATGGCATCATTATTAGTGTTGTAGAAAGACAAAGGAAGAAATGTATATTGAGAATTATAGGAGCATAGAAATGCTCAATTGTGAAAGATCTCAAGGATGGTCTTTGGCTCAGGGTCTTTACCAGGACACAGATCATTCCCAAACTACTTTTCTCTGGCAATAGGAGAAAAGACCTTGATGTTCTTCCGAGTTAAAGCCTTTTTGTACGTGTGAAGGTGGGGGGGTGAGTATAAAGGAACAGATGTTCCGGCTTTATTTCAGTTTCAAATACTATTTATCAACGTAGTACTTTTCAACTTTGCCCTTTTCTACTGCTGATTCACACCTTCAGAAAACCAGAGTAGATTCTGGCTACACATTCAGTACCACAAGATCCTCAACATCCTTTAGCATTTCCTACAGTTATTTTACCACTGAACATGCTGGTTCTGAACACAGAAGTTCCCATCCAGTATGGATTTACCACAGCACAAAACTCCTTATCTCAGTTGATAAAATGCATTGAATAAGACTGCTGAACACCTACAAACCTCTTCTGAAAAATATCCCTGCAAATCTTTTTTTAAGGGTGTATTTTTTCTTTTTGCTGCAAAAGAAAAAAAATAGGAGATATATCACTGACACCTCTGAAACAAGAAACAGGGTGTCCAAAAAGAGAAAAAAACCTTGTGAGGAACAAAATTTCAAGCAGAAATAATTCTTAACACTAGGGCTGAACATATTTCCATAGGGTGAATATTAAAAGGCCTGTGGATTTCAAATGCATAACCAGAAGTGCCTGCAGAAGGCAAAAAATTAAGCTAGTGTTCTAGAGAGAACAGTAGAGAAATATGAAAAACCATTGCTCTAAGCTGTAAAACCATCGGCAAGGATGCACTAGAGTATGGGGTTTGCTTCACTGGGGAATAAAGGCTGAGGGAGGGTGCTTTGCCTAGCTTTTTAATCCAGTTATAGAACAGAGAGGAAAAGTGGGCTTCAGGGACTGCTTCCTCCTAGAGGCATTTAAATGAAAAGCAGGTAAATACAACATCAGAACTCGTAGCTGTAACAGGCAGAGAGTTCCTGAAAATGACAGAAATTAGGAGAACCTGATGTCAAGGCAGCAAAAGTCTCGCTGCTTCATGCACATCATGAGGTGTCCCAACCTGACACAACTGAGGAACTGGATGCCAGTTGCCAGTTTTAGTTTGAAATTATATCAGCTGCTGGAGTGTCTGGAGCCAAACATTTAAACAAAAGACCCAGGTCAGGCAGCAGGGGCTGGTTTCACCATCCTGCCTGAGGATGCCCCACCACTGCTTGGCTGTGCTCAGCAAACAAACACAGGCTCTCTGCCAAGCCAAGGGCACACCCAAGGAGGTGAAGAATGAGCCCTGCCCTGAGGCTTGCTCAGGGGCCAGTCTGGCCCCACTGCCCACAGGCACAGTTAGCCATGACAGTTTGACACGCAGAGCAGCTCTGGCATGGAAGGAAGGAGGCTGATGTGCCCTGGACACCACAAGTCACAGCATTTCATGTGATACTCAAAAGCAAAAAGCAGGACTTTATTCCCAGTACGTCATAAAAGGGGCCAAGTCAGCCCTCCAGGGATGTGTCTGAACTCTGCCTGTTCATGGCAGAAGAATCCCCGAAGTCCCTCAGCAGCCACAGCCCCAAGCACAAGGCAGAAAGGGAAGACAGAGAGGTGCTTCGAGGTGTTCTGTCAAGTGCAGGCCTGCCAAAAGAAAGGGAAAGACTTCTCTAAAGTCTAACACTACAGGGAGTGCTCTGCTCCAGAGCACCCAGGAAAGCTTCAGTGGTGCTTGGGAATGAGAGGTGTGTCACTGCCGTGTGTTGCTCCTGGCCAGCAAGAGCAACACTCCTGCTACGGTACAGCTGTGCCAGGAAACCCTGAGCCACGGAAACTGCACAAAGGTTGTTTACAAAGCATCACTGTCCCCGATGGATGAACTTAACTCTCTGCCCTTTTGCCTACCTTGAAGATAAGCTGCTAAATAATTTACTTTTGTGGAAACACCACACAGCTCAGTAGGAAGAAATCCCTTAAAACCAAGAGCATTCTTAGTGACATAAAACTCCGGCAAAGGACCCTTAGAAGCTACAAGCAAACTGACTGTCTAAATTAAAATAACATACACATGTAGATGGAAGCAATTGCTGGTTTTGCCCTGTTTCGAAAACGTCAGTTTTACAAGGGAGCACAGAACTACTCTGTAAGTTTACCTTCCCCTCTTCCATGACCTCTCTTCTAATCTCATGGCAAACAGCTCAAAGGAGTTTACTTTGCTAAAGCTCTACTTGTTCTCCCTTCATTCCTATTCACAAAATTTTATCAGCCAAAGAAGTTTAAACAATTGAATCTACAATGATGAGCTTCCTCCGCTTCTTCATTGGAAAATTTGTTGCTGTGATAGGACCAGAAGAGACAAAATTTTACTCCTGGTTAAGATCACAACAACACTGTTCCTGTTTGGACTTATCAGATAGTCTTTTCATGTATTACACAATGTTAGTACACCATAACTCAAAAGTTTTGTGTATGGTACGATATTTCCCATTCGTTTTTCCTGGCACAAAATTACCAGAACTTTTCAGATCTTTAAATAACAGAGGCATTCAGCAAGTGTAAGGTTGTCTGGGAACTGAGAGTTCCGTGCAACATAATGTGGGTAATAATTGGCTTTATGGAGGTGGAAATACAAGCTTATTGTTAAGGGATTTTGATGTTGGCACATACTTAGCATGCAAATACAAATTCGTGCACATTGTTAATATGTCTGCCTCACCAATTGCTCCATGTTATTAATTCTTTCCCATTAAACAGACCCTGGCAGGCTTCTGGAAGCTCTTCCATCCAAGGAAACCGTTATTAGATGGATATTCTTGAGAAGGTTCCAGCAACATCTCAGCAACAGTGGCACATCCAGAATATTTATGAGGATGTAACAAGTCAGTGTTGGATGCAGCTCCAGGTGCAATTAACATCCTCAGACCAAAAATTAGAATTGTAAAAGGTAACACTGCATTGCTCAAGTGGAACAACGACACATACATGTACTTCTGAATAATCCCTTTTTCCTTCAGACACTCCTTCCCGTGGAAGAACTTCGGTGACCAGGAGGCAAGGTGACTTTATAGTAAAGCACCATCATGTTTCAGAGTCATGGTCCTTCATATCACAGAGGCGATGAAAAATGGAGCTTCTGGAATGCTGTGCCAGCACTGCACGCACACTGTCCCGAGTCCACTAGCAAGGACTGGCTTTTCCTGAAGCAGGTACATTCAGCACAGTGCACAGGTGTGTGCATGGGCTGGAAGGAGAAGGGTATGTTTGAGTTTGGGGAAACACTGCAATGGCAATATTACCCTTAGATCTGTGTCAGAAACAAATGCTGAAGGCATGAATCTCTATCACTCCTTGCTATAAAAGATACAGGATATAAATCTATAGCCCATACGTGTGCAATATGCACACTACTCCAAAATGACCCCTGTGCAGTACGTGCACAGAGGCCTGGGAAGGTCAGCGAGATGGCGGCCTTGGCCCTGCTTGGCCTGAAGAGCAGCGGGAGGAGAGGACACCGCAGCAGCTCCGTTAGGTAACAGGCTGAGGGAATGAGCAGCTCTCCGTGCCCAGGATGGATGGGACACGATCACGGAAGGGCCACAGGTACAGCTGCAAAAGAATAAAGATAGATGCAAGGCAAAAGAAATAAAACACCTACAAACTTTCTTACAGTAGGAACAGCAAAAGAATTCCAGTAGCCCAAAGGCAGTGGGTGGGAAGGAATAACTGTTTTGATCACTGATTTTATCTCCTCTTTCTTGACCACCACACTGTACAGGTTGTTTGTGCTTTGCTTGAGGCTGGCTTTTCCTCCTCTCTTCCCTTGATTTGAAAGGTCACATCAGACACTGCGTCCCATCTTTTTCCCTGTTCTCCTTAGGTTTAGTTTTGTTACTACATTTTAAAACAACATTTAATTATTTTGCCGCAAGCCCCAAGTTCATTGAGTAGACACCTGGTATTCCTTTCCGTATATATTTGTCTATGAGTCCACAAATTTATTAGAGATGTTAAGATCCTAAAACTCAAATGAAGAAATCAGTTCTCAGTATCTGATGAGAAGGGTTAGTGTAGTTATTGCTTTTGCTCAGCAGTGCAGCTGATTTATGACTATCTATTCAGACTGCGAGATGCTGTAAGAAATTAGCTTTATCCTTGTGTTATCATGCAAACCTTCTCATTTGTACACAAAGCATCTCCAAAATATTTTTCATTAGTCCCTCAGAACCCATTATTTCCTGCATGATTAATGAAAGCTACATAAATATGGGGTTTTTCCCAAAACAGATGTACTTTCTTTGCTGTCTTACTATGATAAGAATATTGGCTTTAAAGCAGCTCTTTAATGCAATCAAACAAAGGTGATATTCAGTATACTTTCACATAATTCTTAAGTGTTATGAATCTGAGAAATGGCGATATAGGCTATACTAGGCCATCTCTCACAGGAAATAACAAAAAACAAAATACAATGAAAAAAGACAAAAGCTGTGATAGACAATGAGTGACAGGAGCAGCTTCTTCCTAGGCTATATTCTGTCCCTTTTTTGTCTTACACGTGTCGAACAGATGCCTTGAGGTGGCTACCTAAAAAACAGAGACTAGACAAAGAGTAAGGGAATAAAGGCAGGTATTTATTTGAAGGGCCTTCAAAGGTGCACCCTGGGGAGCCAGAGGCCACATCCAAAATGGACACCAACAGGGATGATGAGTCACGAGCTCTTCACACTTTTATACTTTTGGGTCATTTGCATATCAGCATCAATTCACCAATTAAAACATCATCTAATGATGTAATTTCTTCAATTTCCCTGCTTCTCTTGCAGTCCTAGTTTACATCTTTGGGCCTAGGACAGTCTGATTGTCCTGGAATAATAAGCTCAGGGAATCTTTGTTGTGTCTGTCTAGCCTAGGAGAGAAGCTAACGAGCTACAAGAAACTTCAGAGTTACACACTAAGTGATCCAGAACTTGAGAAATACAACAGTTAAAACCTAAGGCATCAAAAGGACTAGTGGAAGGAGAAGCAGTTTTGCCCAACCACCAACAATACTTTTCCAAAATTAATGTCCTTTTTAAAGGAAAAAAATTAAAATATTCAGATTTTGTGTATTGCTACGTCCAGGTAAGAATCAAGGACCATGTTTCAAGACCACACCACCTCTCAGGCAAACCTTCTGTCAGTAAGGTCCAGAGAAGTCCCTGGAATGACACTGCTCTCCAGGACAGGAAAAGGAAATTTTATCTACACCTCTCAAGCTGTTTCTTACTTACCCGGGTAGCTCAGGCAAGAGGACAGATATAAATCCACCACAGTCTTGCAGCTACAGTACCAATTTCAATGTATAGCTCTGTACTAGCAGAGATTACAAGTGGAAAGGTAACCAGTAACACCTCATGCCATGGATAAAAATAAAAAAAAAATGGGGGAAAAAGACACGAAGAGAGTCACTGTGGAAAAAATAAACACTCAGAATTAAAAACACTTAAAAGAGACGTTTTATAACTGATGTCACCCACTCAAACTCCTAAAACTTGGCTGACACTTTAGTCGAAGTCATCATCCTAACAAAAAATGTCCAACATGATTTTTGCTGTGACTTTTTTGTTCATATATCAGAAATTCTCTGTTGTCTCTCAAGGGTAACAGAGAAGAAGGAAGAACTGGAAGGAAGAGCCTCACTTAAAGATTTGGATCACTTCAAAGAAATCAAAAGTACTGCCTTTCCCTACATTTCACCACTGTCACTTCAGGTGTGGCACCTGATGCATTCTCCATGCAAACATTTTCCTTCTTATCCGAATTAATACTTACAGATTAACCGTGGCATGGATGTAAATGTTTGAGCTGGTTTCCTGCAGCTCAGCCAAGCGCCCTCGGAGCCGATTCACTTGAGCAGAGGCAGCCCCTGAACCGCTGATACTCGCCAGAGACATCCCCCACCAGCACAGAGAAAGGGCACCCGAGACCGGGCAGGTGAGGAGCTCTGACAGCAAAACCAAGTGTTTCTGCTGACATAGACTGAAATTCCTTAGGCAAGGCAGCAGCAGCTTCCTTTGGAGGGGTGACAGGAAAAGACAAATACACAGCAATTAAAATGTCATTCCCCTGGAAGATCAGTGGGCCGTAAAAACGCAGGAAAGCAGCGGTGCCGCAACTGGGAGCAGCTCGTTTGAAGGACTCAATTCCTCTCTCTGATTTTTTAACCTTCTGCTAGATAATTCCTAAAGTTTCAGCCCTGGAATCTCATTTCAGCTGCGTCAGGTTTGTGGGCAGGGACTGCTGATGTGCCATGGAGCTGGATCAACCTCCTGCGTGCTAAGGACTCCATGGGCAAGGGCAGGAGAAGTGGCACCCACAAGTATTTGGGTAATTTTGGGTTAGTTTTCCATGAAGGATCACCTACCACCAGTCATATGCTGCAGCTTGACAACTGCTCCCAATACCACGCTGAGAAGCATATACGATTAGGGATTATTTTACTTTTCAGCAAAAGTGAAGGCCAAAGTTGATGATACATTTACATAGCACCTTTCACGCAAGGAATACATATAACATATCAGAAAGCAATGCAATCCAAAACTTAATTTCCCTATAATTCAGTACATTAAGAAAAACCCTGAGAGCTGCAATAAATGCCGTACAATCCGTGCCATACAGTAAATGCCATACAATACATGCTTTTCTCCCCTTCTCATTTATTTTACCTGTAAGGATTCTGTTTTCCAGGACCAGAGATTGTCATAGGAGAGAATGTCCATTCTAGGAAAAAACCTGACATTTCCAGATTTGCTTTGGCGTACCCTGGAATATACTCTTGCCGCTTTTACAGCGCACTAAGTTTAAACCAGTAGAACAATCAGCAAGGAGTGCTTTGTTTTTTCAGTCCGGACGCTACTCTTCATTACTCTCGGAACAAGTCACTCTCTCAGTGGAAAAGGGTTGTAATTAATATTTCATAATTTTATATAGAAGCACAAAGAAAATGAGAGCAGTGGGTCAGGGTGTGCAGTGTTGAGAAGGTAAAGGCTGCTTTCTTTTTGAGGACTGGAAGCTCACAAGTATTTTCAGCTGTTTTCCTTTTACACGTTTGCTTTCATCTTCCTGGGGCAGGTTTGTAAAGGACACAGCTAATTAGGAACATCAGAGACTTCTTGAAATTGCCTCTTGACTTCAGTCAATGAGGAGCTATTATTTACAGCATTTTCTGTTCCTTTTGAGCCACCAAGAACTTTGCTCAAATTTCACTAGTTCTCATCTACAAGAAAGCTGCGAGGACTGAGTTTTGGGATGGGAAATAAAAGAAAATAAGTAACAAATATCATGCTTATTAGCAAGCATGGGAAAAAGAATAAAGAGTAGCAACATGATTTAGAACTCTGTATTTTATATATAAAATGCCTATTAAATATTTTCTTGCTGTCTTTTCTTTCCTTGCAGGACAAGAAAAAAAGACATTTTAAACAGATAGTGTAATATACAATATAAATACTATTAACAGCTGAACAGAGCCCAGGATATCACAGCAGATTTACAGGTGAATGGTAGGACTTACAGAGGTAAAATTAGCCCTTCATCTGCAGTGACGAGCAAAAAAATACTTATCATTTCATTTTGAAAATTGAGTGGGCTCTGCACTAAGTCCTTGATCTGTCCCACAGGATGAACAATCCTCAGGCTTGACCAAGCCATTAATCCAATATGGACAAAGGTGGCCTGGAACCAGGGGGCACAGCTGGCACCTCCCTGGCTGGAGGAGGAGCTGGCACAGAAAGGAGCTATGAGGGAAGTCACGGGTTTATACTGAGGCTTTGGAAAGAGTTGGGTGTAATCACAAGGCAGCCCAAAAAACAAAGGCATAAAGCCTGAAGAAAACACATCCTGAAACTGAGCAGAATAACCCACCCTCGTGCTAGCACCTGCCTTCTGCCTTGCTAATTTAACAGAAAAGCAACATCAACATTGACATTCACCTGCTTATTTTATCATGTTCTTCCAGAAATTCACTCTTGCTCTATTTGTAGGAGTTATTATAGTCCGTGATATGCAAAATTCTCCAGCCTGGCCTAAAATTGTCAACCTGCACCCTTTCTTACTGCTGGAATTTGCTAGGTTTTCGGTTTTTTAGCTCAAGCATCAGAGTCTGTCGTATCCCATTCCCTTTGCCTTTCATGTTCAGACAGAGAGCCTCAGACAGCTGGGGGCCATTTGGGAGAGATCTCTGGCGGGAAAAGCTCGAGGCAGAGCACTGAATTTCTCCTTAGAAACACAAAACAAGAGAGAAACAGATTCATTTCCTCTGGGTAATGTCAGGCTAGAGTTCCTTTGACTGTATTTACATCATATGAATGTAAATAACCAGGTTCAACGCTGCTTTCATTTTGCAAGAGGTGAGCTAAATAAGAGCACAGAAGACTTAATTTCGGCACTAAACCGCAAATTTCAGCACATCTCTGTCGTGATATTTTCACCATCTCAGGGTGTTACCTGCTTCCGCTTCGGGCCTCTGGCAGGTTTTGAGATGTCTGTGTGGAAGTAGCACTACATGTGTGCCCTCCTGGGGCAGAGACCCACTCCAACCTTCATGCTGGCAAGGAAGAGGTTTGGAAATTTACACTTTCGAGAACTGAAAATTGGAAATAAAATTCTTCATTCCTAGGTGATAAAGCTTAGTTATTTGGTGGCATAATGTAACTCTAGATTTGGAAAAGCTTACAGAAACAGTAAGTTAGAAAAGACACTAACTTTTCTGCCTTGTGGGTGAGAAAAAGGAAAGGAAAAGTAAACCAAAATTCAAACCAAAAATGCAGGAAAAGGAGGAAATAATGCATGAACCACTTCAAACACAGCCATGTGCCTACAATAGCTGATGCTAGACTGCCACAGGGAATTCATTTAGGTAAGTTTGACAAAGAGCAAATATTTACCATGTGATTTTTACCAATATAAAAATTAATTACAGGCTGTCAAATTATCCTGCACTTCCAGCATTAAATCCTTCCTCCACAGCTAATGGCTCAAAGTAAAAGCGTGCACATGTTCAACAAGAGATGCTTCAGAGACACTGACTCCCTACTGGATTATTGCTCCAGATACTTCTTCATCTGTGCTTCTATTCCACTGGCAGCACTCTCCCAGTGCACAATGCTATTAAAAATAATAGTTTAGAGCATCAATAATATATTAAAGATGGCCTCCTCAACATGGCTGTGGTGACAGCATAATAAAATCCATCATTCTTTGAACATTTGCAGCCATACATCTTAGAGTTAATGATGTGGCACAAGTCCATCATCAAGAAATGAGGGAAACAGAAGCTGAAAGCAAAGAAGAAAGCAAAGAGAAAAGCTTGAAACTGCGCCCAAGAAAAGTGCAAAGGATTCTAAAGTGTAGGGCTACTTACCTCCATACCGAAGCAGGGAGCAGGTTTCTTAACAGGAGATCCAAGTTTGTAATGGGAGACACCCTATCAAGAAGTTTGGCCTCAGTCTTCCCTTTCAAATCTGTTTGGCAGCTTAACAGTATCTAAGGATCTGCATCATGGAGAGCACAGGACTTACCTCCCTAAACTCCCTAAGTTTCACTATCCAAAAATGAACCAGTAAGACTGAGTCACGTAGTTTGGCTTCCTAAATTGTCAATGGAGAGGGAAAGGAGCCTCCAGAAAGCTACCTATTTCTGAGCCCTGTGTAGTTCGAAATATTGACTGGAATATTACACTCTTTGCTACAAAGAGATTACTCAGCATCACCAGAGAAAAATTAATGTGTTATTTCATGACTAATAAACACACACTTCGCATCTATGCACGCAATTGAAAACTTAAACTGATTTTTCAAAGCCTACAGTTCCTTCACTTCACTTTGGCAGTGACTACAGTTGCACACACAAAATGGGCATTCTCCTAGATCTGTTCATTAAGTTATGATGGCACAGAGTAAATGTTTATTCTGACTAAAGCTACACGACATCTTTTCACTTGTTCCCCTGGTAATATTTAATGTCATTTTTCTAGGTCAATTGACAGAATATCAGCTACCCTTCACCCTGCTGTCCTTCAGCTCCTCTGTACTCCAGCTTCTCCTCCTAAAGGCCGATCTGAGGAGGAGCCTGGAACAGAGTCTTTGTCTCCTCTTGAGAGCACTGTGTGTGTGTGTCTGTGTGTGTGTGTGTGTCCCCTCCTGAGAGAAATGGCCTCATCAGACACACAACAGAACCACGGGACTCAAAGGCATGCTTCAAGGAAGGAATTAAGAGTATGGAAACAAGCAGTGGGCATCACTCATGCCAAGAGGAGGGAAAGTCCTTTTCCTCCTAACAGAGCCAAGAATAAAACAAATCGAAGAACTAGCCTAATTCAACACCAGATCTCACAAGGTCCAGCAAGTCATGTAATTTCTGTTTTAATTCTTTTTCTACTCTGATTCCAAAGTTCCCATTCAAGTAGCAATAAACAAAATTTTTAAGATGTATTTATTTTCAACAGATAACAAAACCTCTTCTTCATGAACTTCTACCCTCTGACAGTCATCAGATGCCTCTGATTTTGGCATCACAACAGCAAGGAATTCCATCTTAGAAAGCAACTGAATTCCCTCTATTTAGAAAATTCAAATTAGATAAACCTACCTTTAGTTAATGTAAAATTAAAATTATTTTTTGAATTTTTTCATAAAAGGAGCCTCATGCAAATAAATACTAGGTGGAGCTAGTAGCAGTCAACAATAAGGGTAGATTAAGATACTCAAAAGACCTTTTTAAAATGACTAAACATTGTTAATGATTCGTGTCTGCATCTCGGAAATGCTTTGTCTCTGGTATTGGTGGAGATTTGACTGACACCAGATTCATACATATGCACGAATGAGGAAATCTCAAATATTCCTACAGCGAAAACATTACTGGAACTGTAAGGAACTATGCCTAAACAGTCCTTTACTGATATTAAAAGGAAACGTAAGCCTGGTCCACTTATAATCCTCAGGTAAAATAGAGATTTCACTGTTCCAAAGAGACCATCTCCTCTTTTTTACAAGCTGTATCAGCGTTACAAATTCCTCGCACCTTACACGTGACTCTTTTAATTGTTAGGGTTTCATGTCATTATTCCATTCATGGATGTCAGTATTCCAAAAGCAACAGAGACTGCAGTGCATACATTTAGTTTTGCACCACAGTAAGGATCTGCTAGCACTGTTTAGTGCTTCTCTTTAGTGAATTCACATTTACTCCAACTAATTTAACATGGATTTCCAGGGTTGTGTTTAAGCACCAGAAATCATCTTGGACAGACTGTGTGATGAGGATTAGCACTGCAGCACCTCAGAGAGCATTTCCTTCAGGCGAAGACATAGGCAAGAGAGAAATACTGGTTTAAAACATTAAAAAGTAATAAGCACGGTACCAGAGTTTTGAATTTGCTATCTTTCTCAGGTTCAAAGAATGAGATACGAGATTGCTCTTTCCTTCTTCCATTTGTAAGAGCAGACATGTGAGTTGTGTGGTCTTATCCAAGCACCTGATGTTCAGCTGTACGTGATTTACAGTGATAAAAGGAGCCATTTGCTTCAAATACAGTTTGTTTTTCCTGAGAGTTTCAGCTGAAAACTCCTAGAATATAAGAGATAACTGCATGATGATGACTTGATAGTTCAAATATGTCTTTTCTATAGTAGAGTATCAAACAATATGTTAAAATTCAAGAGTGTATTCAGACTCATCCTCATTTCAAGACAGATCTCAAAAAATTTTGTCAGCATAAGGTTACAGAGAAGATGTAGCTCAGCCATTTTCTCCAGACAAATAACGCGATTTCCTTTTCTCTTTTTGTTGTCTGTAAGAGCAGGAGTTGTGCCATAAAGCAGAAAAATACAAGCTTGCCTCTGGACTCCTGGAAAAGCTGAAATTGCTGAGCCAACCCATGCACAGCCATCATGATGGAGCTCCCCAGGGACATTCCATACACGTGTGCTTAGTCAATCTCAGAGCCCATCATGATGGAGCTCCCCAGGGACATTCCATACACGTGTGCTTAGTCAATCTCAGAGCACGGGCTGCTGTCTCCTCCAGAAAGCATGAACCAAGGCCATATCCTCATGCTCCAAGTTCACACATTAGTTTTAACGGATAAGCACATAAGGAACAGTAAGAACCTTGCCAAGGGAGAAAGTCTGGAAGAACAGTCAATAAAACCTACAGCAAAACTGGTTTGCAAACATGACTGGCTTGAATGACAACAAAAAAAAAAAAAAAAAAGAAGAAAATCATTATAGGACCCACTCGTATAAAACAATTAAATTGGGATGCAGGTGGATCACTCTTTACAAATGTGGACATTGATTTTGGCTGTGGGTATTGTTTATGTAAATATTAGTAAAGCATGCTAGAACTTACAGCATGCTATGCAGCCACAAGGTCCTTTCCCTCCAATAATATCCTAACCTGTAGCATTTGCTGGGGTCTCCTCTAAAGAGCCAGAATAAATACAAAGAGATACATTTCCTGAAGCAAGGTTTGTTACATCTGTACTGCTGAAGTTTTGCAGAAATCAGCCACAAGAGAGCTGCCAAGCAGAAGGCTGCCTTGCTGGCCAGGTGCTAACTGAATTCTTTTTCAAAATACCTCACTGTTTGTAGGGCTGCAAAATGTGTTCAAATTCTCTTAGGGACAGGATTTCTTTGAAAGATTCCTGTTGTTCTGGAGAAGAACTTTCTTTCGGAGTTTGTTTTTCTGGTCCCAGGATGGCATGAGATTGTGAATAATAACAGGAGGAAGTGAGAAATAAATGTGATATTTAAACTTCCAAAGTCAGGTTTGATTTTAATTTTCTCTATGGATTTACATAGCAATTTTATTGAGTCAAATTTCATTTAACTTACTAACAGGGTTAGTATATCACAAGGTATTCCCTTGCAATATCAGGTTACAAGTGAGTCCTTCCATTACTTCCATGTTCTACTTATGACAGTGTATTCAAAGCATCTGTAGTGTCCTACACAAAACGGAGCCAAAATTGCATCTGACACAGCCCAGCAGTTTGTGAAAGACAGGCAGTGTCTCATACCCAAAATCCCAAGGCGATGGGCAGAATCAGTGTTGTAGCTTCATGCCTCATTTAAAAGTATTTTTTCTAAATTTTGCTGCTTTGCAAAGAAACCAATTCAATTTACCTTTTGCTTAAAAATAGTTATTTAATCACTAATTAACAACTTACAAATGTCTACTGACTTGCTCAGAAATTTGTCATAATCTCCATAATAATCTACTCATAATATTCTGTATTTCCTCGAGAACCACACCTTCTCCAGTCTTGCTGCTGTTTCCCTGGGCTGTCAATTTGTTCAGTCACATGTCCCTCCGTAAGACTCTTCCTTTAACACAGAGGTGTACCCACTCTTATAGTTCAAAGTAATTGTTTCACTATTCACCCATGTTGTCTATTTTGATCCTTCCCTCCAAATTCTCATTTCTCCATTACTTGCAAATCTTCTGTGCCCTTGTTAACTGGCATTTACATTAAAGTAATAAAGGATCAGTTCAACAAAATACTTTAGAAAGCATTAGGAATGTGGTAGTAATTTTCTGCCTAAAAAAATAAAAAATCATCACTTTCTCAAAGTGCAACTTCCCATTTTTTTAAAAGATTTTCTCTGTAAGAGGAGCCAAGGACATGAGTGTGCTGCAGAGGCTTTTGTTATTACTTTTTAAGAGGCTGTTTGGATTTCCAAGCACCTTTTTAGTTTGTTAATAGCTGTGTGGTGATACGGCTTTATTGATTTATAAAGTCACAGCTATTTTTCCTGCCTCTGATGTTTACAACAGCGAGCTGGAAAACAACGCTGGCTTTGCAAAAACAGCACAAGTTTAGAGCAGCAAAGGTAAGATATTGTTCTCTGGGAAAGGACAAGGGAAAAGAAGGAAACCTGTTTCAGGGGAAAAACAACTGCACAGGTTAGGGAACACATGAGGATGTTTCAGTCAATATTTATCTCTCAGATCAATAAAACTTGATGTTCATTTCAGTGAAATCAGTATCTGCTTCATTTAAGTGTTGTTGTTCCTTGGCTCCACGTGCTTTCTCCCTGTTTCCAAGATCTCTTCTCAGTGCTTAAGATTTCAAACTTGATCATCCAAGCTGATCTTTGCCTTCCCAGAATTTTCACCATGGGCACAAAACAAAACAAAAAAAACCAAAACGAAACACACAAAAAAAGTTATTCCCTTCACTGAGCACTAGGACAAATAGATTTTTTCCTTAAATCTCAATCTTTATCTAAGCAAGGGGAAAAGTAAGGGAGCCTGAGGAAGTAGTTGTACAGCCAAAAGTAGGGGCAGGAGGATAAGTAAAAACGTTGGCATCCTTGCTAGCATCTCACAGGTGCTGAAAAAACGTGTTTTATCTGTTAATGGTCTTCTTAATACCTGGCTTCTTGTGTGAGGACTGTCCTTATCAGATTGATTTTAAAAGCTGCCAGAGTGTTGTCAGAGGTATCTGCACCCAGACTGAATCGTAAAAATCCTGATCTGCATCACACCCATTATCGATCCAGCATCGAGCACTGGAAACTCTGGCTGCTTTTTCAGGTCATGAATGCTGTACTGCCCGGCAAGGAAGTCTCAGCTGAATCCTTAAAGGGCTCTGCAGCAGCACAGCACTTGGCAAGCACATGGAGATTACTCTTTCTGCTGGAATTTGAGCATAAATTACCAACACTTGATAAACCAACTCCTCTTTTCTCCTCCCCTCCACAGCTGGACCTGGGGGTTTTGCTAACCTTTCACACAGGAAAGCTCATTTTGTCCTTTAATCTTCATCTCTCCTTTTCCTTTGCACAAAATTGCAGGAGACTATTTTCAGGTTTGCTAAACCCAAGGATGTTTTGGCTGCCAAGCTGCATCAAGAGGAAAGAAAGAAAGTGCTTTCATTTGGTCTTATCACAGAACTGATAATATTACTTTACATGCAAAGAACTCCATGCTTGTTTATCTGCAACAACAGAATGACACATGCAAATATATATATGAAAGGCCCAAATAGCTCAAGCTCTGATAATTCAGTCAAGAATATTATATCCCCAAAATGCAAACTGAATTATTTACTCACATCAACTGTACTAATGCCTCTTGGTAATTTTCTGTTTTCCCATAACAAGCCTTGCCAGGTTCACTCTTTGATTTTCAGGGAAATAATCTGAGAAGATGGGCTTTCCAAATAATTTTCAGCCTTGGTAATGAGAAACCTCATACTAACTAGAATTATTTACTATTTATTGTTTTCTGAATCTTGTACACAATTAAATTTTAAATATAGTTCAAACCCTAAAATATTTTATCATCATGTCCACTGCCAAAATAAAAGTTAGAACTAACTTGGCTGGTATCCAAATCATGGCCTGAATGAATTGTTCCCGGTGGGTTATCTCAGAAATGCACTGTCTTGTAACCAAAGGTTTGGTATGTTTTGCTTTCAAGTTCCCGATTTCACCCATATTTCCTGCCCTCCCTGCCATCCCATTTTTATTTCCCCTTTCCATTTGGCAGTACCTCCCACTCATAGTAAGTTATTTGTGTGCTACCAACACTTAAGCTTTTAGAGCATTCTGGTAACAGATTTTTAGAACTTTACCCTATAGCAGATCAGGCCATTGCTCATGTGCCAGAATAAATAACAACATGTATGCTGTTGAGAAATCAATTGCATCTGGATTTCTCATGTAGATATTTCACCTCTCCATTTACATTCTCATTACCTTTTCTGATATGAACCCTTCAGCCATCCTGGGGATGGATTTGGATAAAATATACTCAGATAATTAAGAGATCCCTGGAACAGTGGGGCTATCTTAAAATAATCATTACAGAAAAGTACATTTGCAATTTTAAGTGGCACGGAAATAAAACTTATAACCAGAACTTTAATCTTTTGCTGACCAAACAGGACCCATTCAGCCATGCTCCAAACTCCACCACTTGTGCTTGCCAAGGACAGCACCAACCCCTAATGGGGGCAATGTTCTGTGCTGAGGCCGTGGCCCCACACACTCTGTGTTCTTCCCAGTGGGACTTCCCCAGCCCCACAGCATCCTCCCTTTTGGGGACACATCAGGAAAGGAGAGGGGCAGGAGTGTCCCAGAACAGACAAGACCAACACTCTGAGGAAAAGCCCTGCTCCAGAGTGTGGCGAACACCCTCCCTGCCCCAAGCTGAAAACACACAGAGGGGAGGTGACTCATTCCATCAGACTGAAGCTGCCTCAGGAGGGACACAGGTGCCTCGCTAGCCTCAGCACACATGTGGTCTGTGCCCTTTGGATTTCTGAGACACCCATGTTATGGCTGGAATTCGTGACACAGGCAGCCCAGGACACCCACACTCCTCAGAGCATCCAGAATAACACCAGACCTTACCCATCATCACTCCCTCGAGGTGTGATTCATCCATGTGGGAGGACTGCTTACCCCTGCCAGGAGAGATGACAAGCTCCTGAACAAGTTTCTGAACAACTCAGTGCCTGGGGCAGGAGCCCTGGTCTTCCCTAGGAGCAGGGGAGGCACTGCAGCCTTCACCACGGGTTGGGGATGATGAGCACCATGCTTGGCAGTTCCTCTCCATGCAAGAGGGCGCAGCTGATGGTGATCCCGGTTGGACACAAAAGTGCATTCAACGACAGGAGCCTCCTCCTGGGCAAGGGCAATGGCCTGGCTCCTCCGGCACCTCCAGAGAGGGACAAACCCCATCTCCAGCCAGGCTGCATAAATCACTGCCTGAGTGTGCCTGACCCTTTTTGCCATCTCTGAAGGAAGCCAGTAGAACAACCTTGGCTCTAGAGGCTTGACTTTTAGTTAGCTACTGTGAGGTGAGCCAAATCTGGGACAGACTGTCAAAGTGGAAAACAATTCATTATTCATGCACCAAGAAGGTGATGCCAGGGTTGCAAAGCATGAAGTTTACACAGCACAGAGCTGGACTGCTTCCAGGAGAATATTTCATCTTATTTTGCTCTGGCTCCCAGTGTTATTCTTCTGCCTTTCAACCACATCCTTCCTAGCAGAACCATTTAATTGAATGATTGGCAGATTATGGCTCCACAGGATATAATGAGAAGGTATCAGCTTTGCTGCCAAAAAGGATGCCCCCTCCTTTCCAGTCTGTCCTCCTGCCTGCTTGCTGCTGCTGCCTTCTGCTGGCTCTAGCTCAGAGCAAAGCCCTGCCTGGATGCACTAGCATGATGGAAAAGAGCAATCAGGCAAAAGAGGGAAAAAAGGCAAATAAGTTTCTGGTATGTCATTGAACTGGCTCATGGCAGGGTGAAGGGGGCCTAAGGCCAGTGTAACACAGGAGACAATAGCCATGGGGAAGAGGGAGGCACAGGGCAGGACACGGATCCCCTCTCTCCCTGGGAACAAGCCTTCAGGTGAGCTCTGCTGCCTTTGCTGTCACCAGCCCAAACTGCCCAACCAGCCAGCCCCTAATTAGTAGCCTGGCTGATCACTGTGTAGTTAATAGGTCTGGCAGGGAAGAAGGCCAAGAGCAGCAATCTCCCAGCTGTACAAGGCCAGGAGTCTGTCACTGGGGAAGCCGAGGCTCACGGCCCTGCTCCTGCCATGCAAACATGCTCCTAAAAAATTCCTGGCCAGCACTCACCACCAATCCGCTCACAGCTCCCTCTGCACAGGGATGTGTCATTAAACCCTCAGACAAGAAGGATTCAAGCCTTGCCTCAAGGTGACCCGGGAAATTTTAAGAGGTCAGAAACTGAGTTCAGCTCCTTTGTGTACTAGAGCAGTAGCTAAGTGAAAAACATATTTTTTCTCTTGAGAGGGCTGTTGTGAACAACTCTGTGGTCATGTTTCTCTCAGTGTGGGATTGGGCTTCTTCAGGAAACGTGAATGGATATGGGAATGATCTGACACAATCCAAAACTTTTCTGTAGATTTCTCCTGTAATTATTTTCCTTTCCTTAATTTTCTATTCTATCCTCCCCTGCAGTGTTTGTGAATAGTTTTGTTTTTCCTCACTCAGTTAATGACCCCTTTTACTTTTTGTGTTCTTTTTATTTCTCCCTGCTGAACATGAGGAAGTTTGTAGCTATATGCTACAACATTATTCGTTAACGACAAGCTATCCCTCACCAATTACTTTGCTGTGATTTTACTACCTTGTCATTATTTTATCTCCAACAATATGCTGCAAGTTTTGGCTGGAAAGACAAGAAACCAAACTATAGCTACGCCCTAGGACTCCAACTACAGAAATGCACAGCTATTCCCAACCAAAACACTGCCATTTCTTTCCACAGCATTTTACCTCCAGTCATCACTCAAGGAGATCACTGGGACAGCATTAGCAGGCAAATTTCAGCCCTAGAAATTGAGATATGCAGTTTGAAGCAGCATTACTTTGAGTAACACTTGCCAAGGGCACTGAAAAGCATGTCAATTTAATTATGAAAGACGGGTCATTGATATAACTGGTAACAAATAAATCAGTGAAGCGAGCACACCATTCAGGAGAGCAGTATTTATCACTGCACAAAACCACACCATTATTTAGTACGATGGCAACATGAATTTTGGAAGGCCACTGAGAACATCCCGTTCTGGTGTTTCCATCACTCACTGTCTCAATCATTCCCTCCTGCTATTCCCCCCTCTCATGCAAGGGTACTCAGTTTTGCACCACAAGACATCCTGAGCACCAGCATCCACTCCACAGAACAGGATCTTGCAGGATGCACTGACCTGTGTGCTTATCCTTGCCTCTTCTGAAGGTTCAAACACAGGAAGCAACTTTACCACAGCAAAATTTTGGGATTATATTCCTGAAATTCCGTCTTTTGTCCTGTGTCTTATTGTTAGGAGACCAGCCCATCTGCTGGGTGGCCTGAGGCTAAACCCGCTTCCAAAGCCTATTCCCAGCCCAAGAAACCATCTAACCCCTCGGCTGTATTCTCCTTTCTCTTCTTACACACATTTCCCCCTCTAGCACCTCCATCCCACTGCAGATGCCTTCATCAAACCTCCACTTAGAGGTCTATTGACAATAACAAGAAGCATAAAGACATGAACTTCAATAGAAGATCTCCTACAAAGATATTAAATATTGTGACGGTCCCTCAGTGAAAGCAAAAGATGAAAATGAAAATTCTCTGGTTTCTGCACTCTAATTTCTCAGTACCTATACAGAGCAGCCAGCCTTCAGTGTGCTTCAGTGCTGAAACTGCCCTTCCCTGCTCACTGAACTGCTGGGGGCTGCTGGCTACATCTAGTATAAATACCTTAATCCCACTTCCTCTGAAGTCCCCTGCCCCAAACACAGCTGAGCTTCTCCTTCAAATTCTTCCAGCAATTAGGCTGTAAGCACTTCAGGCGGTGCAGGAATTCCCTTTAATTTATATAGCCAATGACAATCTCCAACTTCAAAAGAGGAAAACATTGGAAGTAGGTATATTTCTTTTTCACACACAGATGGAAGGGACAGAAAAGAAGCCCCTGCTGTCCCCTGCACAGACTCCAAGTCCTAGATTGCTGGTCTGTCTTTCACATATTAATTACACTACCTGTTCCCATGCTTTGTCCCTATGAAGCCAGGCTGCAATAGGTGCAGCTCCCTCCACCACAGTGCTCACAAAGGCACACTGATTTCAGCTGCCAAGCAGGGGAGAAAGGAGCACCATCATCTCCTCATCTAAACACAGATGATGCAGCACAAGCTTCGAGAGAAAGCCCAGAACAACTGAGTGAAATGGCTTTTTTTGTCCCTAGCATATATTCTATCCATTGATTGTTTTAAATCCCTTAACATCTCCAAATGAACTCGGTCAACTTACTATACTTAGATTTTTTATTTAGTGTTGTAAAATTAATCAAGGTTCAGACTAATTCAAAGTAATACATAAACATCAGCAGTACTGCCAAGCAGTCTTAATGCCACCTTTAGTTGATTTACACCCATAATTTCTGTGGAAAAACTGTTGCTTACAGTGAAACACTGAAACCATGTTGCATGTTATTGAGGGATTTCCCGGGCAAGGACGAGAGTGAGGGAGAAAAGAACAGGTTCCAAGCGGGCTGTTTCGGTGCCTGTGAAGCAAATGCATGGTTACTTCCCTCTAGCTCGGTTAGGGGTTTTTGTGTAACGGAATACATTTGGAATTTTTTTACTATAGTTTCTTTCATATTCAGGGCTATCACAATCAACAGACAAGCCTTTTCTTCACCATCAAACTGGGCAGGCAAATGCAGCAGCCATTCAGTGTGCAGTAAGAGTTAACACAGCCTGGCCCAAATCCATCTTATCCAAATAGGCATTGTTGGCTCAGAGGGGACATGGGCAGTACCTGCAATGTTTAATGAAATGTCAGGTGCCCGAGGCTAAAAGGATTGCTCTCTGACATGTGTCTGTCCCAGAAGAACACCTTACACCTTGTGTAAAGGCCAGTCCTGGCTGCCCGTCCCAGTGCCCCTTGTTGTGAGGTCCCTGCCTCCATTCCAGGCGCTCCGCAAACCTCCCTGCAGGACACCTGTGGGTTTTCTGCAAGTTGTAGGATTTGTGAGAAACGAAATGACAACTCTCACACACCTGTCCTGTACCTTGGATAACCTCAGCATCCTTCCAAGTGCCTGACCCTGACAGCAACCCTCTGGAATGATGAGCACAAAATCAGAGGTGTGGCAGAGGAGCTCAGGACAAAGGAATCTACTTGGGACAGAAGATGCTGGGATAAATTTCCACCATTTTATTCCCTTCAACCCACTTGCCAGAGCAGGCAGTGCCACATGGCACTACTGTAGGCTGTATCCCTGTTCCCTTCCAGAGCCCATTCCCTCCTGGAACCCGGAGCAGCCGCGGTGGCTGCAGCCAGACACGGTGAGTGGGGCGAGATCCGTGACGGATGGAGAAGGGAGCAGCCTGGCCGAGATTCCCACGCATCCTTGGCAGAATTTTCAGGTTCCCCATCCTGCTGCCTGGGATCCCCTACTGCAGACTGAGCAGGAGCTGTAATGCGAGCTTGCAGCCAGACCCAGGGAAACTTCTGAGTTCAACTCTTCTGAGAGACCTTATGCTGCTGCTGCTCCCCCAGTAATGAGCCTGACGGGAGCTCTTCCTTCGAGCCCTGCCCAGCACCACACACTGCAGACATCAGAGGAAGTTATGGGGAGCTTCTGCTGGGATATGCTCAGAGGAAAAGCCAGTAGAGATGGATGGAAAGCTTGTCACAGCGGTCATCCTTCTGGGGCTGTTTTGCCTCTCCGTCCAGTTTCTCTTTAATTGGGTCTTGATGATCCTTAACTCCTTTCAGCCTCATTTTAACCAAGCTTTTTTTTCAAAAACAGTGTTCAAGTTCAGAAGAGCAACTACCTACATCAGCACACTGTGGGCAAAGTGTTCCAGTGGTGTAAAGCACCATGCACCACCTTACACCAGCTGAATATCTAGCCTGTCTTTTTAAAGGATAAAGGCAAAATAAAACCATGGAGAGCTTTCATTAGGAAAATTAAAATAGAAATACAGCATAGAGGACAAAGGAAATCTGCTCAAGATACTACACTCTGCATGACTGCATCAAAATGCAACAACTTAGGATGTTTAAGGATTTTCCCTACATTTTTTCCTGCTCTGCAAAACTGCAATATCCTGTTATGAAACACTTGACATAAAATTGAATACACCCAAATTTAAAAGCAATTTATCCTGAGGGGCGTAACTTGTGCTTCTCAAACTGCCTGCTATTTTGGGGTAACCCTGAGATGCAGGTGAGCAGAAACCAGGTGCAGTGCAGGACAATTAAAACTTGAGCATACTGCAATAAGTCACTGCTCAGCAGAGCCTCCCGGGCTGTGTTCATTGTAGCTGTGCCAGTGAGAGACCCCCCCAGAAGGCAGCTGAGACACTGTCTGTCGTGGCATCAGGTGGAGGACAAGGGGCAAAAAAGGCAACATTTTGTCCACATTTCAGGTAGGATATATACCTGAAAGCTGCAGGCTGATGACATGGCAGTGACTCTGCCTCCTTTTACACAGGTACCTCTTACATTTCTCAGATTAACCTGCTCCTGCTTATGACGCAGAGAGGAAACAAATTTCTTCAATGAAGATTTTGTTACTGTCTGCAAAGGTCTGCATTGAGGCAAGCAAACCCTTTCTGCAGTACTTGAGATACCACTTAAGTTTCTCAGAAAAACTTGTCCTAGCTGGGACAGGAATAATTTAAGAAGCCAGTTCTGCTGAAAGCTCTGGGGTTAATTGAAAATGCTGGTTGTCCTGCAGTCACTGAGCCACAGATGTAAAGGCCAAGGTCTGCAGCCTTCTCACGGAAAAGGGCCTTTTATAAAAGAGTTTAATATTGAAATCTATAATTACATGCTTATTTAGAATCAAATCACTGAAGGCTCAGCCTCCTTTTGAAGGGTGGAGGCTTCCTATTGAAAGAGATAACCATGTGTTTCCCTATGCTTTTGATGTTGAAAACCATTCCAGAAGAATTGCAGGCAAAACTGAAATTACAGCACTACAAAATTGCCCTCAAAGAAGCATTTATACACCTGCATATTTATTCTGATCATTTTGTTTCTTGAAATTCACCCTTGTTCCCTGTCATATGAGCTTTTCAGGATGTTCCCTGCAAATTTCACCAGTCTGGAAGCCTCACTTGCCTGCCGGGAATTCTGAAAATCAAGAGGCAGCGATGAATTCATTCCCATAATGGTGTCTTGCTTAATTGAATTCTGCAGTTGCCCCTAAATTAAGTAAAGCAAGGAGGCCAAAGCAGATGTGAACAAGTGAACAAAGAGGTCTACAGGTTCTGCAGGCTTTGCAAAACTCCTTTTAAAGTTAAGTTTTTCCACTTAGTGTCAAGCTGGAGTTATGGCTCTTTGCACCCTTGTGTCACTTCCAAGTGTGTGTGAGCTGTGTAAGGGAGGCCGGAAGGGCTGGGTTGCTCAGCAGTGCCAAGAGCCCAGTGCAGCACTGGGAGGACCCTGAAGAGGCAGTTCAGCTCCCCCAGCAGCACTCAGGGTGCCAGCAGCTGGGCTCCTTCCACATGGCTGTAATCCATACCTCTGCTGTACTTACCACGAGCTGGGCTTTGAGACAGCACCGCTGCCACGACCCCTCGTTAACTCCACGGCCAGGCAGGGCTGGGGTAGGAGCCGAGTTACACAAACTGAGAGAAAGCTGGCTCAGTCCCCTCCAGCACAAAGACATGGGCTGGCACAGGGGTGACACAGACAGTCAGAGCTAGGTCTGTGTCAGGCAGCACCAGGCCCTTGGCAGGATGGTCTTGTAACCCTTCGGAGCTAGGAGCTCCCACGAGTGCTGCCTGGGAAACCCCAGGGGAGGTGGAGGGCTCCATACTCAGCTCTAGGCAGTGGGTGAACAAGGAAGTTACTCCATCCCACAGGCGTTCCCATTTGCTGCCAGACCCCTACACAGGCTGAATGCCTCAGCCATGCTGGCTGCTCACACTATCATGTCTGGTTTATGCAGTAATAGCAAAGCAGACAGAGAGGAAGAAAGGTGCTACAAAAGCAGAAGGAGGAATCAATTAAAATCTTTTTCTCTCCCAACTGAAGCAGGGACCTGAAAAAATGTTATCAGTCCCTTAGCTTCAGATATTTGGGGCTGGTTGTCTCCTAAGAACATCTCTTAGCCAACTCAGAAACTGCTGAAGAACCCAGAGAGATGCCCAGTGTACAGCCCAAAGGCTCAGGTGTGCCCCAAAGGAAAAAGGGGCACATTCACACAGAGGGGAAAGTTCAAACCAGGGCATATTTATGTAAATGCATCCCCAAACACCCAAAGTTTCTCATGGGGATGGATCCCTCCTTCCCATTCCCTGGCTGAGTGTTTGACCACAAAACCCAGCCATGGTTTTTGTACATCAGGCTGGGTGACTGCATCTTGCTGCCCACAGAGTTGTTCCCCTACAAAGGTGGAAATCCCTGACTTCAAGCCTTTCCCATCTGGTCTTCAGCTGCAGCTCTACGTACATGTGAGCTCTGTGGCAGCCTTACAACAGAGGTAGCTCTGCTGCTGCCAAGCAGCAAAACCTTCCCTTCACTGCTCACCCACTTCTCAGTGACAGCTAAGGACTTTTTTAAGACATAAGTTGTACCCTATGTGATGAATTTAAGGACATTTGAAAATATGGATAGAAGCCAGTAGCAAGAACTGATCAGAGATAAGACACTGAAATGAATCATTTACTTTCATAGGTTACTTTTTTCTTATCTGCAGTTATTCCACGTAGGCAAATACACTCTTCATGTATGAGATGTGTTTCCATCCCACTGGCTCAGGACCCGCATGCAAACAGTGCAATATGCATGAATGCTTTTTAAAACTACTCTCCATAAAAATAACTTCGGTGTGCTTGCCTATTTCCCTTTGTTCCCTGGGTAGGCTGATAGCTCTTATGGAGTGTTAACATCCATAACGCCGATAATGACCTTGTCTAAATATATGATAATAGCTGTAGAAGTACCAGCAGTGCCATCAGTAGCAATTCATTGTTCGCAAGAAAATTTAAGGCAACTGTGGCACGTCCCTGCTTGGAACAAACACGGCAATCAGCAGTTTTCACTTAGATCAGTGTAGAAAAGAGATGTTGAAACCTGCTGTCATGTTGCTTTGCTTTGCTGGCTCAAACAAAACTGTATTTCATTTCTCTTAAAATTCAGCTGCGGGAGGATCATAAATTCTTTCCAAATGTAGGATTTTTGCTTTGCTTTCTTAAATAGTAATTTCAGTGCATTTCCACCTTGGCCACCACAAATCTTGATACAGTTTCTTATATTGGCACAAGCCCCAGTCAAAAATGAGACAGTCCCATACCATATGAGAATAAAAAGGAACTGTCCCTGGCTCTTAGGAGTTTGCCAAGGAAATGCATTTATGCCCTTTTATTCAGAAATATCAGAACTGTTATCTGGTCACTGCCTCTCAGGCCCCAAAGCCAGCAGCAAGTGACTCAGGACTGGCTTTAGCTCAACCAGCAGATTCACAGCTGAGAAAAGGGGGATTCACACACAGACTAATCAAATTCCCATGAAAGTCAGTCTCCAACCATGAATCAGGAGCTGGCACCTTGCTCTGGATCCAGACTTTGGGAAGGATAAATACCAAGTTCTCTAACTTAAAAAGTTCTTATATTTAAAGCCTAATGAGCAGAGATGATAAAAACCAAAATTTGTGTATTGCAGGAAATTAAATTATGAAAGTTGGTTTTGTCTTGGTAAAAAGAACAATCCTGATTTTCATTAAATTAAATAGTAAAATAATTCTATTCTATATATTAGAATAGAATAGTAAAATAATTCTATAATACTAAATTAAATAGTAAAATATTCTATAGTAAAATAATAAAAAAATAGGTAATTATTTTCACAATCATCACTACTAAAGAAGAAGGCAAAATTAATTCTTTCCATCTCAAAATGCCCTAATAACAGACCACAAAAAACATCAGTGTGATAAGTGTTTCTGTGCAATATTTTAAGTCAAATGAATTGCTATTTTGGACTGCAGGGACATTTTTGATCAACTTATTCCTCACATCACAAAAGCCTACCACTATTTTTTCATTAAATGCTGATAAAATGTTGAAGCACAGCTTACATCCTAGAACAATTAAGGGTTTCTATAAAAATTATATTTAAGGTAGCACTCTTGTTCAATGACATAACTTACACTTGGATTAAGAAAGAAAGAAGAAAATTGCAGACAAAAAGATTCTTGGTGGGGTTTTGTCTACAAGTCCCCTCTTTCCATTAATGAGAAACACTCTTAATGTTATGAGAACAACTTTTGAATAGTTTTAAAGCAGTTCTTTTGTTTAAAAGAATTTCTGAATCAAAACATGGGATTAATTTTGGGAACGCATATGGCACCCAGGTCCAGGGTCCTCAGCAGTGGAAGGACATGGAGCTGTGGGAGTGAGTCCAGACAAAGCCATGGAGCTGCTCCAAGGGCTGGAGCCCCTCTGATCTGGAGCCAGGCTGGGAGAGCGGGGGGTGCTCACCTGGAGAGGAGAAGGCTCCAGGGAGACCTCAGAGCCCCTTCCAGGGCCTAAAGGGGCTCCAGGAGAGCTGGAGAGGGACTGGGGACAAGGGATGGAGGGACAGGACACAGGGAATGGCTTCCCACTGCCAGAGGGCAGGGATGGATGGGATATTGGGAAGGAATTGTTCCCTGGGAGGGTGGGCAGGCCCTGGCACAGGGTGCCCAGAGAAGCTGTGGGTGCCCCTGGATCCCTGGGAGTGTCCAAGGCCAGGCTGGACACTGGGGCTTGGAGCAGCCTGGGACAGTGGAAGGTGTCCCCGCCCATGGCAGGGGTGGCACTGGATGGGCTTAAAGTCCCTTCCAACCCAAACCAGTCTGGGATTCTGGGATTCTATGATAAGGCTGTGCAAGGCCATCTGGGAAAAAAAAGAGGGGATCTCTTGCAAGACGTAGTCCACAGCTTCCCTTCCCAAGCATAAATGAGGGTAAAAGGCTTGTATTATAGGGGTGCAGATATACTCCTAACCCAAAAGTTATGAGACTTTTAACACAATCAATTACATTGTTCCATCAGTCTTTTTATGGTACGCTCATTTCAGGCAGGAATTCTGTCTCTGCAACCAGAATCAGAATACAAGTGCTACCAACATTCCCTCCTGCAGGAGGGCAGGCACACGCTCTTCTCTCCTCTCTCCTGAGGGAGATGAGGAATCTAAGTCATGGAGTGGGAAGGAAGAAGGATACTTCTCTTAGGGGTGGACAAGTCTGGGAGCCAAGTGGTAAAGCAGAAAATCTGAGAGGAGGGAACTGGCACAGAGAAATGGTATTCCCAAACCTACTGTCCTGTTTCAGCCTTTCTCATGCCACAGTTTCTTGCATTTCAGGTTCCTCCAAGTCCATGCTATCCACCCTTCCAGCCACCACCACGCTGTGCATTCCACATGCAAGCACATCTCCCGTGGGAGGGAGTGGGACAGCTGGCACCAGGGCCTGGCCCAGCTGGACAAGTCTGACTGTTTGCAGCACAGCTGTGCCCAGTGGGCAGAACCAATGCCTCAAGGCTCCATACTGGCAGCAGTACTGGGGGTCACCAGCAGCTCACCTGCCATGCCTGACCCTCTGAGAGAAGAGGATAACAACTTCTGAGAGAAGAGGACAACCGCAAGAATAGCTGGAAACAGAAGCTGCTCCATTGCTTACTTTACCACTCCTCCCCCACTCCCTTCTGTGAGTTATTCTCATTTTCATTCCATCATCACACTGGCAGCACCAGAGTCAGCCCACCTCAGCTCATGCTCCCATTCCCCCTGGCCATCACAGCCCCTGCTCCTGTGGGAAGAGCAGCAGCTCCAGTTCTGCTCCCATGGCACAGAGCCTTTCAGAAAGCGCTAAAGGAGAGAGCGAGCCTGAAAGCTCTGACACTTATCCAGGGTTCTGGCTATGTCCTGAATCTTACAAAATATTTAGGAAGATTCTGAAAAGTGATTACTTTCAGAGCTGAGCTTTTGTAGTGCTGGGGCACTGAAGCTACCCAGAGACTTACTCTTCAGCCCTTTACCCTTTCCTACAGGGAAGCTGGGGCTCCCACACTTCTGCCCCACACGGTTTTGGCTTTTACAAGGCAAGCACTGCAATGTGACCTGCCAGACGTAACACCTGGCTGATGGGTGCTGTAGTGACAGCTACATCACCTCCCACACACAGTAGAGCACACGGCCACCCCTGGACCCTGCAAACCTCTTCCTATTCTCCTGCTGTGTGTTCTCTGGCACCTCTAGGGAAGACTGATGTGACATTCCTGTCATGCATAGGTGTTGATACAACATCCCTTCACTCACCCCAATACCAGCTTGGGATAGTCATCCAGAAAAGGCTGTAATGTGGAGAAAGAGCTGGCTGTCTTGGAGGTACTTCCATACTTCACAATCACCTTCTGTTTTAACTCATGAGCAGTAAATTCCTTTACTTACTTTACAGTGCAAGACAGAAATAGAAGAATAGAATAACAGAATATCCTGAGCTGGAAGGGACCCATCAGGATCATTGCGTCCAACTCCTGGCCCTTCAAAGACACCCTGTGCCGGAGATTGTTGTCCAAATGCTTCTGGAGCTCTGGCAGGTTTGGAGCCTGTTCAGTGCTCAACCAGATACAGTACAATCAATACAGACACTGAGCTTGTATTAAACTTATTGCAGTACTTTCAACACTAGGAAAGGAAACGGTTTATTTGTTCATCTGATTGGATAGCAGTCATTACCAAAACACACAACAACCCCATGGGCTGATAACAATAACACGTATGTTACCTACACTGAAGCCCAAAACTGCATTTCTTCCAAATCACTGAGTTCCCAGCAAAGACAGGAGAGTTTATTTCACACTACATTCAATATATAAAATGGGAGTTTTCTCTGTGCTTCCTTAATTTTGTCTCTCTGAATGTCTACCATCACTTTGTTCAACAGAAGGAAAAACCAACACAAGCAGAGGGGACACAGAACAGGAGTGTAAGTGGGCTTTGAGTGGCCTGGCAAAAATACACATGCCTGATGACCTTCTGAGAGGCATTTCTCAAAAAGAAGAAACCTCAAAGTAGCACTGTGTTGGTTTTCGATTCTTACTTTTTTTGAAAGACTTATGGAAGCCCTTTTAAGGGCTTACTTGCTCCAAAACAACCTCATTCCAAATTACATTAAAATTATCATTTAATCTATATGCTTTCACACAAGGGCCAGATCTGGTAAAAATACATACTTACAGAAGTTTTGTCCGTGCTGAAATTCTGACTATCCGCTGAAATCTCTATCTTACAAGAAATTCCATGTGGCTCACTCAGCATCAGACAGATTCTGATAATCACTCTTTCCAAGGGCCCTGATGGTGAAGTTCAGTCTAGATTTTCTTACAACTTGGGTTTCATGGATCATTTGCAGTAATGCCTTTGCTTCTCCTGTTATTTCTAATTATTGTAAATAGTCTTTTCTTTGCTCAGGTGTTTTTATGCTATGACAGTTGTGAGAAGGCTCATGTCCTGGAATATGTCACACAGAAAAGAATCTTATTATCCAGTGCCACCATACAGCTAAGAACATGCTGACTTTGTAAGTCATGGAAGGAAACTGAGCAGTGTATACACATCTGCACCTCATGTTCCTTGGAACAAGGCAGGCCATCTCCATATTAAAGAAACCTGTAAAACAAGAACCAAAAATCCCGGCTGGTCAGAGCTCTTCACCCAGCAACAATCACAGCTCCAGATCCCTTGGGATCCTGGACTACCACCTACATATGCTTTACAATACCTCTGAAATTCCATCCTGCCGCTTCTAAGCAGCCATCTCACCAGAAACGGCACAAGGAAAAAAAAATGGGTTAAAAACCCTTTTCAGCTCTATGTTGAGAATACGCTGCAGCAACATCCCCATCAGTCCTAGAAGATGCAGAACATTAAAGGAAGCTATTGTATCCAGTCACAGAGTCACAGGATCTTCTGAGCTGGAACGCTCCCACATGGATTATCGAATCCAGCTCTTAAATGAAGGGCTCATACAGTGATCAAACCCATTGCCTTGGTGTTATCAGCACCATGCTCTGACCAGCTGAGCTCATCCCAGACTTATTCCCACTGCTGAGCCAAATTCCAACTACTCCTGGAAGTACAGAAATAGCAGTAAAGCTAGCTAGGAAATCTATCTCAAAAAAGCTTTTTTCTGCTTTTCTTCAGTTTTCCTAAGAAGCACCAATGAGGAATTTTTAACTGAGCATATTTGCACTCCTGCACATGTTCATGCCACGCTTCCCATGCACTCCTGGGCAGTGCTCACCTCAACACTTTTGTTTGTAGCTGACTAAAGATTTACTGTTTACTGGGAATCTAAGGAAGGAACAATTATTCTTGTAAAGAACAGCTAGATTTTAGTGAAAAGCAAATTTCTGCTGAAACAGTGCAGATGCAAGGATCACCCCGTATCCAGAAAAAAAAACAACTGCATTTCTCTCTGATAAAGAAAACAGAGGGAGGGGAGCCATGTGCTGGCAAGTGCACAAACCGGGGTGTTTTATTGCAGAGAGGTAGTCAGGAAACACCAAACATCAAAAAGATGGTTGCAAGGCACAGCTAAGTTCAATGATTCCCAAGAAACTTTACCAAACTTCACAATGTGCATCAGGCAGAGAAGCAAAAAGACATTTCTGTGAAGCACATGGGGACACTGCCAGCCAGTGTGTTGAAGGAACTGTATGGCCAAACAAACAACAGCTTGGATCTTTATGGCAAAGGAAAACAAAATCAAATTGCAACTTAGATAAAATCTGTAGAAAATGGTGAAACCAGATTTGTACAGACACACAGATGATATTTTATATACATGTAGCCCTGCTTAGACACACATCTCTCTTTGAGCACACACACTTCATTCTGCAGATTACTTGGATTTCTCATAGTGTATATCTTGCCTTTCATTGTGACAACAGACGTCAAGCCAAAACGATGTTGCAGGAGTTTGTTCCTGGCTATGAGAATGAAGCCATGAAATATCACACTTTCATATGAGACTGAAGCCTTAATTTTTTGCAAGTTCTGAACTGCAACACCCAAGTTTTCAAACACAAAACCACAGAGACATTCAACTGTTGGTATGTCCCCAATATGAGAGACAGCAACAGCTTCTGCAGAGCTTTGTGCTTTCCCAAAAAACCTTTCAAGATTAGCTTTTTCCGTCCATCAGTCCTTGCTTCATTGTTATCTTTTCCAGCTCCCGTCCTGCCAGTTCCTGCAGCGTTCTCATGGACTACAGCTCCTTCCTGCCCCAGGGGTCCCATGATAGCTCATCTTTCTTCATTAACTCTGCCCAACTCTCAGTGTAATTCCCGCTGGGAACTGAACATAATCTATGCAGTTGTGATTTAATTCTGTTTTCACTTACACTTCTTGGTAGTAGAGAAATCCCTCAGGTTCATTTGTGAGAGCAGAACAAAGCCAACCACCGCGTGCACAAAGGTATTCGTTTTGTAGGATTCTCCAGGACTGCTGAATCCCAGCTGTGCTTGCCAGGCTCAAAGAAAATACCATGCTCAATTATTGTGTCACAAGAGGAGCTGGTGAACCACAAGCACATTCCAGGCACAAAGCAGACAGCCCCTCTTTGGGGTTCCCACACCAGTCGCTAGCATGGGTCTGCAGAAAAGCTCCAAACCCCTGTCACAGCCCCAGCAAGCACAAATCTCCCCATAATGTGCCAAACCTTCCATCCTTGCTATCTTCCAGAGACATCTGGGTGTGCACAGATCAGGGAGGTGGCTACAGGAAAAACTTGAAATTTTGAGAGGTTTTCTTTTGGCCTTAAACTGAGATGAAAGACTGAAGGGCTTCTTGGTCATTTCAGTGCTGCTAGGGAACACTGGAGGATTTGAGGGTTGGAGGTTGGTTTTGTATGGAACTGTCTCATAACCTGTGAATTCTTCGAGCTTTCTGGGATAGGAAATGCAACTCAAAGCATCTACACAGGGAGATTCCTTTGGATTCCCCTCTCTGCATTACAGACTTTAGAAACTACTGGAATTAGCAATGTGGACATATCTTGCCTTCTGAAGCAATGGAAACCAGTTACAATAATGGATTTATTAATTTGCAACATGGCATTGCGAATCCTGTTCAGTTTTACCGCACCATGGCAGAACTGCAATAAATTAGTGTAAGAATACACTAATATTGCCATAAAATAAAAAATTTACTGGGTTAAAAACAACTAATCAATTTTATAAAGCTTTTCATTACTGATTAATAGAGACCTTCTCTAATGTGACACCATTTGATTAAGCATTAACCCACTCCCTGGGGATACCCCAATGCCAGCTTGCAGGTAGCAGTATTTTTAATAATCTGACAAATTGTCTATGCAGCAATATTGATGAGATGTCAAAGATTAATTTATTTTGCATTCACTGTGCAAGTGCTGGATTGAATGACAATTATTTAATGTAATAATAGCTGGTTGTTTCTGTTAGTATTTTGACTTTCTCACTGTATTGCAGGTACCCATTCTCATTTTCCAGTTCCCTGTAATAGTGGTCAGTAAATGAAACAGTAGAGCTATTCCCACTTTGCTCCTCTTTGAATGAGTCCTCTGTTTGGCTGAATTGCAATACTAAAGGACATCAAGGAAGCTAGAGAACATGCTATGGAAATCCCGGCAGTTATGGAAGAATAAAATTTAAAAAACTTAAGTGAAGATTAAAAAAAAAATTTAAAAGCCAAAATCACAGAATCACAGAATGAACTAGACTGGAAAAGACCTTTGAGATCAAGTCCAGCCTATGACCTAACACCACCTCATCAACTAAACCATGGCACTGAGTGCCACATCCAGTCTTTTTTTAAACATGTCCAGGGACAGTGGCTCCACCACCTCCCCAGGCAGATTCCAGTGCCCAGTCACTCTTTCAGTGAAGAATTTTTTTCTAGTATCTAGCCTAAACTTCCCCTGGTGCAGCTTGAGGCTGTGTCCTCTCGTCCTGTCGCTGGTCACCTGGTAGAGGAGCCTGACCCCCACCTGGCTACAACCTTCTTTCAGGGAGTTGTAGAGAGGGATAAGGTCTCCCCTGAGCCTCCTTTTTTCCAGGCTAAACAACCCCAGCTCCCTCAGCTGCTCCTCATAGGGCTTGTGTTCCAGGCCCTTCAGCAGCCCTGTTGCCCTCCTCTGGATGTGTTTGAGCATCTCAGTGTCCTTCCTGACCTGAGGGGCCCAGAACCGGCCACAGCACTCCAGGTGCAGCCTCACCAGTGCTGAGTACAGGGGAAGAGTGACTTCCCTGGTCCTGCTGGCCACAGTTCCTGATGCAGGCCAGGATGCCATTGGCCTTCTGGGCCACCTGGGCACACCCTGGCTCATGTTCAGTTGGCTGCCAACCCAAGGTCCCTTTCTGCCTGGCTGCTGTCCAGCCACACTGTCCCCAGCCTGTAGCTCTATTATTGTTCTCATTACTATTCCAAAACCTAAAGAGCTGACCTAAGTTTTGAGAAGTTGTGCAACTGCTGTTCATGCAAGGAGTAAGAAAAGATTGTCACCATTTGAAAAAAAAATATTCACAGATTTAAGTGCCTCAGTGTGGATCTGAAACTTTAAGTGCTCTACAAAGTTTTGTTTTGGTGCAAAATCCCTTGTGGGTTGGTCTCAGTCGTCAGTGACCTCAATCACCTTTCTGGGTCTGCTCCCATATTTTCTAATCTGAAGTCACAGGCCTTGCTGGTCTCTAGATGAGGGACTGGACAGACCCAACCCAAAAAGTATCAGTCACATGTTCACAAAACTCACAATGCCATTGCTCAGCAATAAGACAGAAGGTTGCAGGGATTACAGTGTGGAGTGTGGAGTGGTGGTCTGATGGGTGGGGGTGTAACGCTGGCTTAGAAACAACATTAGACCAGGTCCAAAATCACAGCCATGGATTGTGAGGCCACCCAGAATGACAGTGACAGTTCCACAGCACAGATCCTGGCAGTGCCCATACGAGCTTCACTGAACTGGCAGACCTGCTTACCTCTCTAGGGGAAGAAAATCTTCATTGCAGAAGACTTTCTGAGCCCCTCTCTCCTCCCAAGAAAAAGAACAGACTGAACAGGAATCAGAAAAGGATGCTCATCACAATGTCTACATTAAAGGCAGGTGGTGTCAAATATTTGAGGCTGCCAATGAAGCAGATGCTATCGTGGGACAGTCACAGTAAGGAAACAGGAACAGGTCTCTGCAGAGGAGGCACATCCCAGGTGTCTTTCCTCTCACTGGCCAAGCAGGCTTACTGTGAATTCCTAAGGTAACCAGTTACACTGAAACACAGAAAATATCAACCGCTGTGATCCCAGTGTAACTATAACAGTGTCACACCTGCTGGGAGACATGAGCCAGACTCATTTCCACACTCAACTGCTGGGTCAGGATGGTGGCAATCTTACCCTAAGCCATTAAATGCATTAGTGCAGTTTCCATAAATCCAAGATGAGACACCATGAAACCCTCAGAAATGTCCTAAATATCTTGCCTTAAGCTTAGCTAACTGGATCAAAACTGAGGAAGCTTCTGCCAGGAGTAAACCCCAGTCAGTGAACATGATTCTGCTGCAAAGGAACTAATCTGAGTAGTTTTGTACTTGGCTTCATAGTCTGAGGACAGAAAAGGTGTGGGGGGGAACCTAACAAAAAATCCTTGACTACACCAGCCAGTTGGCTGGTCCAGCAGTTTCCAAACCAGTGAGGAGCCAGTTAGGATCTGCCAGGGCAGCTTTGGCTTGTGCCATGGGCTGGCTCCACTGCACCTTCCAGCAATCCTGCAGCACAAAAGCATCAATCACTGGCAAACACAACATTCCTGCTGGGCATGGTCCTCTCCACAGTAATGGAAGCCCTGGGAACAGCAGTCCAAAGACTAGCTATGACCACTGTAGGAAGCATAAGTTTGAAAGGTTGATTTAGGTGAAGGAACTAGAGCATGGGAATGCTGCAGCAGTCCAGCACAGGAGACATGAGGGACTGTTGCCTGTGCTGTGCCACTTCCTGCATCCTCACCAGTAAGAGGAAGAGGATGAGAAGAGAAAACAACTTAAGATGCTCTCCTGTCCCACGTAGGTGCATTCCCCCTGCCAAAAAGCACCCATGGAGTCATGCAGGGAAGTTCAGTGTAGGCAGAAGCTAATGCCAAGGACAGGGGTTTATTTCCTGGCAACTCTAATATACAAGAGGCTCACGTGAATACTATTCCTGTCTGGATTATTTGCAGCCCAGAGCAGACTTGGCTGTCTTCCATCTAATACAAAGTTTCTGAATAATTTGTTGTAAGACAAAGTAATTTCATAGCCTGCAGTGCTGCATCAAGACTTTGGAAACCTGAATCAGCATTTGAGGGAAACTGTTATCAGAACAGAGGCAGTACATACCTACTTATCAGCAAATGTTTCACGTAAGACTATTTTCTCCTACATCACAGATTTCCAAATTAGTGTCTTTTTTTTTTTTTTTTTAATTTATATGAGCAGGAGTTAATAATTTTTATTACCAAAACAATATTTGATGCTGATAAAGTCAGATTAATTCACAGGCGGTTTCATAAATAATCACCACTGACTGAAAACCTCATCTTTCATAAATTCCTAGTATTTAATTATGATGCAACTGGTAGGAAAAGTCCCATGTCCATTGTAAGTGGTACTATGCAAACAATGCAAGTGAATGTCCTGGTCTTTCAAAGAAAAATTAGGAAAGAGCATTCAAAACCGCAAAAAACCTCTGGAATTTGGAGAAGAGACATTTAAGGGACAGCAGCTGGAATGCCTCTGGGGTAGGGCAAAGCCAAGGCCCTACCAGAGAGATTTCCACCAAACTGCAATGCATGTGCTAGTGTAAATAATTACAGAAGAATTAAAAATATATCACTTCTACCTGGTAGGAGGTAGGAGAGTAGACTCCCACTGGGTAAGTTCTTGCCCAGAAAAAGGAATTTGGTCACGCTAACAATTAGAAAACTGGGAAGAAGAGCACAGCAGCTTTCCTAGACAGTTTGCTGACATATGGGTTTGCAGAGGAAACTAAAATAAAGGATTTCCCTTGGAGAGAATATTCATCTTTGTAACATGTCAGTTGTGGCAGTCCAAGAAATAAAGAAGACCAAACTTCCATGTGCAGCATAATTAGAAAAAAGAGCGGTAAAGGCAAAAGTAAGGGGTCATTTATTAATATAATTGTCTAAAAATTGATTTCCAGGTATAAAATGCTAGGCTGTGCATTTTGAAATGTTTCTGAAGTAATTTTCACTCTTAACACAACCTCTAGTGATACAAGAAAAAGCCGGGAATGTAGATATTGATCTGTTTTCTGGGGAGTTTTTATCCTAAGCCTCCAAGGAAAGGAAGTTTCTGTTCACTACTGCTGCAGAACATCACCACCAAGTTTTATATCTGCACAGATTGTGCAGCTGGCATTAAAAAAGTTACCTGAGAAGGTCTTTGAAACAGAAGAAACCAAACTGTTGTGCTTTGAACTCACCTTCATTTCGTAACTGGAAAAGCAATGACTATCTGCCCATAAATAATGAAAGGTAACAACAGTGTCAGTGCTACTGGGAATAAACTCTTGGGAGCATTCACACAGGGAGCAGTGAAAAGCCGTTTAAAGGTTTGCACAAAAATCAAAAGAAAATATTAAGTTACAGCTAAGCCTCCATTCTGCTTAGACTTATAAGGAACAGCTCTTTCCTTAGTCAAGAGTTAGCATTTAAAACAACTGAAGAAAATACATTAAAATAAGATTGCCAAATTTGATATGTTTTACCCTCTGTGCCTACCAACAAATGAAAAATGTAACAATACTTAAATATAAACTTAGTCATTTTATGAGTCTTTTGGTATCAAGACACATTAAGGAACCAAAGGAACGTGGGGGGTTTTTTAGCTAAATACCTGGCAGCCTTCTGGCAGTGATTTTCTGTCACTAGTGATGCAGTACCATCCAGTGAGATCCCACTGAAGCTCCTTACAAGAAATTGCTGAGGAACCAATGCCCCAGCACTGAATAGCACCCTGTTGTTTCCAGTGGACAAGGGTACGTTGAAGTACAGGGGAGACATCTATACCATAGGGAATGAAGGCCTGCAACCTTCCCATGCTGATACAGAAAACAAACTACCTATCAAGTGTGCTGTTAAATATAAAGGATATTCTGAGTGTAGACAATGATTAGGTTTAGAATTCATAAGGGTCCTGTACTTTCAAGAGCCTTCCAACCACCCAAGTTAATCTAATCACTTGCTTCATTGACATAAATCATGCTAATTGGAAACAGAATTCCTTAAAAGGCCAAAAAGATGAGAAATTACGGAAGATAAAGACTTTCTGTTGCTGTGACCATCTAAAATTAGCAGCACTTCAAACTGATATCTATAAATAAAGGCCACTTTACTTTAGTGACAGAACAGTAAGATAAAGGATCTGCCGAAGAGTGACCCATGTGTGCAAACTCTCGTTCACACTTACATTCCTGTCTGCAGATGCAGAACCATTTTTGGGGGAAGGCAAGATGGAACACAGATAAATGCTTTCCATGACGCGCCATATCTTATTGATTTCTAGGAAATAGAGAAAGACATCCTAAAGAATTAATTTCCTTTGCATTCATATTTACAACCATTAGAATTGTAAGTAGGGTCTCGTTTATCAGGTTGTCTTACAGCAATGTTGTTAATTTACTTGCTGTACTACCTAGGTAACAGTGTCACTGAAGGTCTTTCAGACACATTACATGGAGGCACCATTTTTTTTCCTGGACACAGTTTTTTGAATTTTCCTTCACCCTGAGAGCTGGGGTGCTGAATGAGGTTCTGCAGCCTCTCATCCTGCTCCAGGGCTCGGAGGCCAGAGCTTAGAGACAACTCTGGGAGGCATAGCTGGCACCTAAGGAGCGAAGATCTGGCAAAGAGTTGTATCAGAAATGCCAGTGAGATAGGGCTTCTTCCTCCTCCTTCCCTGTTTTGGCCCAGGAGCTGCACTTATACTCATGTCTTGTGCAAATTTTCTCAGCTTGCCACAAACGTGTGTGGCTTCTGCATCACTGGAACCTGTGGTATTTAATGTCATCTGAAAAGGCACATTTCCCTGAAATGGAAACTCATACTTGATATGTCAAAGAGAACCTTTTAACTGGCTGTAGCCTCACGCTGCTGCATTTGTTAGTTTAACATCTCCATTCTACCGCCCGATAAAGAGGCCTCATTGAAAGGCAGAACAGGCCTCGCTCCCAAGGCTGAGCAGCCAGCAGGTAAGTAGGATATTTTGGAAATATGTGATGACACCTAGAAAAATAGGGATGTTTTATCAGCCAGTGCCTATCTAATTCAAGGACAGAGATCAATATCAAGCTACTCTTGCCTCATCCATCTTCTGACTAAGCTGTTTTACCACCACATTCCCCCCCCTCTCTTCCAGAAAGATTTAAACTTTTTTTTAATCCCTACACAACAAAGACTACATTGTGCACCAAGAGGTAAATTTATTAGTTTATTAACAATGTGATTATTGCTTTTTCAAACTTGGTTTACTAGTCACATTGCAGGGTGAAAATACCCTTCCCTGTATGGCGATCCTGGCAGCCAAGTACCTCTGATCCTCCGAAGGGGAAAGGGATGCTTGCTGCAAACAGGAAACAGGCAAGGTGCCTCGGGGCAAACATCTGTGCTGTGCTTTAGTAACTGAACAGTCAGAGGAATTCATTCCAGGAAAGCAACCACAGTCAATTCCATTCTGCAGCAGCAGGTCCAGAGTGGCTCCCTGGAACCCCCAAAAGACTTCCACAGGCTGCAAATGAGAACTTACATGTTCCCAGGCTCAGCTCTCGGCATTCTGCACTACTGCAGAGAGTCTTTGGTGGAGATTTTTTTCCTGCCTCACCCAGCAGATTGGGCAGCTTCTCCATTCTTATCTAACCCCTGTTTTCCACTCATTATCCCCATGGAAGGGTTGGGGGGGTGGGGAGAAGGGAACAGGTGCTCTCCATTCAGTATACGCAGAAGGAGAAAGTAACTTCTTCTGTGGAGGCAGCTCGATCAATAAAAAACCTCCCTGAGAACACAAGCAATAAGGGTAAAAGAGTTAAGTCCCTTGGATTTTGTTTGATGCACTTTGGCTGGGACTTACACATAATAATAAGCAGAAGCATGGAGAGAACACTAAAAAATCTGGAGTAAAAGCAAAGAAAGGGAAGAAAGAAAACTCACTGCTGGTGCAAAAAGGCTGAAAATTCTGAACAAATCAGCCAGTTTCTAAATTATCATGGCTGTTCTGCTCAGAGAGCATTCCACTGCATCAAAGATTTACAGGACTAGGTTATTGATTTCCTTTTTGAAGAAACACCAACACCTGAAACATTTTTTTACTTCCAAAGAGTACATTTTTTCTTTTTATATACATATAAAGAAAACACACAAACATCATAGACATACACAGATTATATGGCAGCCTTGCAAACACAGGGCTGCAAAGGCAGGACTTGCGCACCTTTAGGAAACCTTCATGGGATTTAATTTGGTGTTTGCTCTGCTTGTCGTGCTTCCAGAGGGACTCCACACGCCCACTTGGTAGAAGACCAATCCTGTTTTTACCCTGCACTTTGCTATAAACTGCTACATCAACAGACAACGGCTACACATCAGCGATTAAAAAACGTAAAAATTTAACCCTTTGTCATGGCATATAGTCCCTGAGTCTTCCCATCTCCTTCAGTGTGCTTCCAAGGCTTCCCATCAACGGCATCTCCTCTATGCTGTTTCCTACAGCCAGATTCTACAGGCTTCTTCAGTTTTTCTGCCTCTTTCTCCATATGAGGAAGGGAAAGCATACACTTCCAAACTGTAGCATTATGGTCAAGCTATTCCTTATTTATCCTGAGTTCTAAATAGCTTGTACAGATCCAAGTACATCAATTTTGTTTTAGTTGATTACACATGAATCAAGCTCAATCAGTTCTCTCACAATACTGAACTTCAAGATGTTGATGGGTCTATTTTATTATAAGCAAAAGTACCACAAATCTGGTAAAAGTTGCTACAGGTATTAGAAATAAAAATTCATTCTATGTTTTCCACCATTATATTTCAAACAACTTTCCCATTGCTGTTTCTTCTTGAGAAAAGCAGGCGAGTTGTTCTATCAGCTGAAAACTCCATCTCTAGCTCATGATTAGCCTGGAAGTCTGCTTTATTTATTGGACATTTAGCTCAAGTAATTGAGTGCAAAAAGTGCTTTACAGAACCTTATTGCCACATGTGAAAGATAATAGTGAAATCCCCATTGCTTTCAAGTGGAATTAACCACTATTCGAATAATTTATGTCAAAGGGTACCACTCGTAAGGTACAGTAAAATGTGATACACAGAGTTACTCAGCAGCCTGCAGATCAAAAATGCTGTGAACTGAAATCCAATCACTGCAGAAATTGGAAATTAATTTCACAAAAATCTCACTCAAGAAGCAGTATTTTGGAATTTTGCCTTATTGCCAAGGAATCACTATGACCTGCCTTTACCTTTAGTTGTTGCAGTGCTAGTTTACTCTGAAAGCAGGTATATTCACGTAACACCACCTATGGCTGCTACTCTTTCCTCACCTTCCTGCCTGCCTTCAGTGCAGACTGCCCTCAGAGTCCAGAGGCCTAGGAAAAGCATTCTTCTGGATAAAACAGATCTCTTGACACTACATAGATGGGAACTGTAAATGCTGGTCTTGGAGAAGAACAAAGTCTTTGAAGAAAACAGAACTACTGGAGCAACCAATTGGATCTCAATGTCTGTTTAAGATCAACTAATAGCAGTAAGTAGTGTCATCTGCATGGGAAAGACATGGAAAAGTACCTAGGGGTTACAGGGACCTTCTTTCAGCTCCCAAAATACAAGCCTTAAGGATCTGATTCATAAACAATCTGCCTTGGGGGCATATGGTGAAGAATGGGAAAAGGAAAGGAGAAAATAGCAGAACCAGCTGACAGCAGACACAAATGGCAGCTCTACTGGACTTCCTCAGATCACAGGTAAAGCCATGAATTCTTCAATTATGGAAGATATTCCTATATATGCAAGATTGAGTCACTGAGGGATGGAAGTGAGCAGGAAAAAAAATTAAAAAGTGAAAAAGTGGAGATCAGTTCTGGGTGATCACCCATCTGGAGGAAACCTTCCTGCCACAGAGGAATCCCAAGGACAGCAGGAGGGACTTATCCCAGAGCCATTCACCAGCCGTTCTGCCACTGCCTGCACTTAAAGGAGGCAGTAGAACTCGAGAGGTTTGGGATGAAAGATCAAAGAGGCAAAATGCAGTTCTCAAGATCCAAAAGGACCATTGCTGCAGCTTTTGGAAGTAGGGCTGCATGTGTCCTGCTGGGGTAGTCATAAGGATAGACACAGGGCAGGCCGGCAACCGCCTCAGCCTTCTCCTGATCCTGAAGCAGAAGCAGCTCTGTGGCACTGAGTCTATAGTTCTGCCAGCTGAGTCTGAAGAAGGCAAGGAGAAAAGGTAGCACCCAGTCATGCAGCTGGCTGCCTGCTTGTCCCAGGAGGAATCCTTTTCCATGCCTTGCAGAGGCTGGAGCCCAACATGAGCTGGTTGAGGGTTGCAGCTGAAGGTGTCTTCAGAGCTTGCTGAAGGAGCAAAGGAGGACTGCAGGGAAGAGGACATGGGGAAGGAAAAAAGTATAGAAAAAGAGGAGGGAAAAGAAAGTGGTCCAGAAAGGTCAAATATTGTTTCAAAAATTCTAAAATAGAAATTTGAAGGTTCCCAAACACTCTGCATTTCTTGCATTATTTTTGCAATATACCAAGAGAGAGCACACTGGCCTGATTTGGCTGATTCATACTTACCTTTTCTTGCCTTATCACAGTTTTGAGATTTTTAATCTCTACTCCATAAGACAGAAATGTAGGATAGAAAACATGCTTTCATTTAGGCACATGACATTTTATCCAGGTGGACTGATCATGGGGTCCAAGTCTAATATTTAGTCACTCTTTTTTTTCCTTTTTAGTTTCTCCATGGTCTAATTTTCCCAGTGTAACTTATTATTATCACTGACTCATTATAATGGAACAGGTAGATGGTAGAGTGTGGCTAATTCCTTTTTACATCTTGTTGAGAAAATTCCTTCCTTGAGGCTTGACTTTTCCTTCTCTCACATCCACACATACAGACACAGACAGGTTGGTCTGCAACGAAAATGTCCAGTCTCTATTGTGCAAATGAAGTATAAATCCACGGTCCAAACCCACATGGAGCAACTTGCACAATCCCACAATTCCTAATTGGGCCACACTCCCAGCTTTTGAAGCCAACAGGGATTTTCCCAAATGAAGCCAGATCTTCGCCCAAGTGCTTATTGTTAATTCAGGGAAGTGATCATGTTATTGGAACTCACTGCTCTATGCTGTGACAGCGAGTCTGGAAGCTGTGGCGTTATGAATGGATGATGCGGCTTTAAATAAGTCCCTGCCTTTTGCCCAGGTCTCTGGCTGCAGGCAGTCGCATTATTGAGGTGGCCAGCACCCCAAGACACACTCTCATTCGTAAGTTCTTTAATAATAGCTGATTCAGTCTATTATAGAATTGATTATTTATTTGACACAAAACTAACAGACATAAGACTCTAAACAGACTATTACTACACAGGAATAAGACAAAAGGGAACACTAGTATTATACACGCAGGGTTAAAGGTATTTATTTATTTTACAGCTAGCGAAGAAATAATATAACTGAGGATCCAATGTTTCCTACCATCCAGTTCCTGATGGAGCCCACATCGAAATCCTTTCCCTCAATTCCCAGGAAAGTAACCACGGAATATGCGTCCAGGCTCCAGGAAGAAGTCTCACACACTTTCAGAGCGCGTAGGTAGAAGTCTTCTCAGGGTGTGTGTAGGAGACTTCTGTCTCCATGATAATTGTGTGGGTTTTTATAGACATAAGAACCGTGTCTTTTGGTCAGGAATATTTATTTTTCTTTCATCTCTTCCGACATTTGCTTTCCAGACTAAGATGTTGATTCTTAGCTGGGCACCTGAGCCCTTTTGGCACCAGAGATGACCCCATGCTGGGCCTGTGACCTACCTGGGTTATCTCTTGCATATGCACCAACCATCTGTGACAGAGAGGAGGTAGACACGTCCTGCCACACGGGGGGCAGGGGCTGAGGGCCCATGTAAAATAGTCACACTGTCTGGCTGTCGTGCTGATTTCCTCGCTGGTAGTTCATCGCTATCATCTGTTTCCTGGACTCATTTGCAGGCACCAGCTGTCAGTGGGAGTTTTACATTTAGCCATAGGAAAGAAATGCATCTGGACAACAGATTTCTTACAGCTTTCTCTGGCATCCATCATGACACATTTAGGGGATAAAAAATTATATCCAATTAGCCTCTCGGTATGCAATTCTTTCAAACATTTCACCTTTCAGGACTTTCCATCCTTCCCCCCATTTTCTTTCATGTAATCAGAGAGATTCTCTACCCTTATAACCCCGTTTACCAGCATTTCACCTTAGGCTGACAGTTTTCAAATCAAATTCACAGGGCAAAGACTGACACCAGAACCAAATGACACACAGTTATCTCAGAGCTGTTCATAGCTTTCCAAAATATCCAATTACCTTTCCTGTGTAACAGTCCACAAAGGTTTATTTTGATGTTCACTAGAGCTGCCAGGAAACAATTGCTCAGGATCCACTGATGTTTATGGGTCTGCACCAGATCACACATATGGATGGGTTTCCCAAGTGCTTGTTTGGGTAGGGGGATGTCACTAAAGAAATGTGCAGCCCTCAAGGCCACAGGCATCTCAGAAGTGTCCTGTTCTCAGCTGTTAAAGAGACCTCATGCACAAGAACTTCATGTTCCACTGATGTGCTCCAAGGTGTTCTCAAAGTCAAGCTGATCCTACCTTCTGGGTGCCAGCGTGGCTTAACACCTTCATCTTGAACACAGAAAATGAGCAAAAGCACCCCAGTCAGACCCAGCATCACCTGCTGATCACAGTGCAACACCAGCGCTCTGCAGTGCTGAGCCAGTGCCCATCAACCTGTCCTTGGAACCGATTCCAACAGGAAATTAAAGATTTCTTAGGAATCAGATATCCAAGAACTTCTATAAAACCAAACAGTGCCTGCTACTGTTATTCTCATGCATCCACATTTTATGTAGGGTGAGAAGCAGATTTTATAGCGCTGATGATGGACCCATCATCAGGGACAGGGCTTCATCCTTCCAGCTGGGTGTTCTGACACATTCCAGATGCAATTACAGCACTGATGACCCAGATGATGAGCCGGCTGCATCGAAAGAATGCCCTGGCTTTTTAAACCAGGCAAAGATGTAACTCCTCTTGCTCCAACTCTGTTCCAGTATGTCTGACAATGTTAGGCCAATGCCCCAAATCCTAAGATTTCCCTCAGACACACATCTATCTACCAACACACTGCCCATTGTTAGGAATGTCCCTGGCAGAGCTCAGACACTGCAAAGCTAAGTGCTGATGTCCTGGACTTGACCTGTCCAAGCTGCCACCTGGACTTCCTCTCTGGAAAAAAATGATCCTTTCCTACATGAGATTAAATTAGGGGGTTTGGCTTCTTTCATTGGGTTTTAAATTAAGCTTTAAGCAGTGTAGCACCTCCCCTTCCCCACCTGTTTAGGAATCATAGCACATACAAACAAAAGCAAGAGCTTTTTGCAACTGAATCACTTTATCTCCTGGCAAGGAAGCTTTGGCCCTCCAGGTACAAACTGTGTATTTTTCTGTGTTGGTTTACAATGGCCATGAGCTATGTAAATTCCAGTGGCACTCCCATGCTACAGAGAAGTGACATAAAGGAAGGCAATCTCTTCCCTAGTTCCAGCTCTGCATTAAGAGTTATCCCACAATGCTGCTCCAACAGGGCATCAAAACGATGTCCATGCAGCCCCTGCATCTGCCAAGGATTACGATCCATACTGTGCATGTGAGGTGAGGCATGTGCCCACTGAGAGGCATTTTGATAACCCTGCTTTTTTCTTAAGGCTCTAGATGCTTTGCGCTGTTCTAAGCAGGCTACAATGTCCGTGTTTTTAAATTAAAGAGAGATATTGAGAACAGCAAAATCTGAGATCTGGAAAATCATGATTTGAAAAGAGATGCTGAAGGAACTAGGGTTGCCTAGACTAAAGAACACCAAGGCAAGATCTTACAGAAAACGCAGCTGGTGAATAGGAAAGAATAATCTTTACTGTAGGTAGGACAAGAAGGAATAGTTCTGAAGAGGGACAAGGGAAATTTTTGTCAGGTGTTATGAAAATAAAACAAACTAACAAGATGGATAGTGAAACACTGGCAAAGACTAGTTAGTGGAGACAGAGCAGCCAAGACAAGCACCAGCTGTGGGTGGGGGAAGCTGCCTGTCTGCCTGGCCACCTCAGCTTTTATGGTATCCACACTTCTCTTATGAAAGGAGAGACAGATGAGAGGAGGCAAATAAAAAGGTCATCAGAGCACATACAATGCAATCTGACACCAAAACTATGGGGGGCTTACTGTAGAGATGCAAACATGCTCAGAAATTCTGCAACTCTTAACTTTTCCGTACTGGAATTTGGCTGGAAATAACAGTTTGGTGTTACATGCATGAGTACAGTTCCTCTATGCCTCCTCTGGGAGCATGTTATCAGCTGTATTATCTTTGCCTTCTGGTTAAGCTGCGTAGGGAGTTGATGTTGGTAACTGAAAAATGAAACTATCGATAAAAGGAAAATCCAAATATAAACATAATTGTATTGTCTAACCCACTCTTTTCATTATCTCGTCTCTCAGTCTGCTTGACAGTTGGTATTCTGCCCCCTGGTACACTTTAGTCAGACAAGGCTCTGCTTTGTTTGGCGCTTACTGGTCACTCGTGAGCTGAGGAGTTCATAGCAGGCTCACTGTAAAGATAAAACAAGACGGCCAGAAGAGCAGGTTGCACTACTGCAAGAACTAGATACTTTTCTGAGGTATCTACATGTTTACAAATGCAAACAACTGTTGTTGTCCACTAAGTACTGAGCAGACTAGATATCCAAATCACATCCTTCTCTGAATCTTTGAAGCTTACATACCTTTTTGAAATTTTATCCTACATGTTTAATTTTAATCCTACCCAAATATCTCTATTTAAGCATATTTTATGCTTTAATTCCATTGACTTAGGTTTCCCTGACCTCTGCAGTGAGGATTTAATGAAGCTCAGGACTAGTCTCTTCTGGTGATCATTCAAGGGTAGCACCTTGGAATACAATCACCCTCAGAACACAAGGGTTGCAGTAATGTATTTCAGCACTGACTGTGTGTGAACTTAACTCAAGTGACTTTCACAAATGCAATTCCAAACTAACTGAAACATGGATTATTCCCTGTGTTTGCCTTCATCACCAATTAAGGGAAAACACACTGCATTTTATGTATAGAGCACACTTTCCTCATCCCTACATTTTAACTGCCAGTCATGCTAATCTCAATTACTTCCTCCTGAGGCAAGAATAAAACATTGATTGCTCCTCCTCAGTTACATGAAAGTATGATGGGTACTGGAACATCCCAAATCTGTGCCTTTTGAGCCAGGACTTAGTTATGCTGCCAGCAAGAACTTCTCCCAAGAGCCACTTCCAAAGGGCCCCATGTGCCGAGCACTCCCACCCCAGCATTTATAGAGCCCCAGGACTTGCTGACTTGTAAGGACTTGTACAGATGGAGCATGTCAACACCAGGACATCGTTTGTTAGTGCAAGAACTCAGAACAATTTAGCACTTACTATGTAAGGACTTTTTAATAAATTACAACAGAAGCTATTAACAACATCCATCTTCCTTCAGAAAAACATGACAGCAACATACGCCTTTCATTATATATTTCTTGATTTTGAGAAGTTATTTTTACAAGAGTATTCATTTTTTCATGAAAGAAAACCACAGTCAGAATATTTTGATTATGCAGCACTGTCCATCAGGGACACAGGGAGATAAATCTGCCTGGCTACCTGCTTTTTTGTCTCAGCATCTCATTGTCAAAGTTGTATTTCCAATTTGAAAAAAATTTGGAGCTTACTAAATGCATAAAATCATGGTTCAGTATGGACATACGTATAATTACTTCGAATTCCTGATTCCAAAGCCTAGAATTTCAACATGTCCTTAGCAGAAAAACAGGGATTCAGTCAAGTATTAGAGGAAAACCTTGTGAAGGTTGGAGGGACAGAAGAAGGAAACCTCTGATTTCTTGCCTGCTCCCAGGCAGTTGCACTAGAGGGTCACTGTGGGCCCCTTCTGACTGCCACAGCCTGTTCTATTCTTGTTCTAGCTCTGACACTCAAACCACAGTGACGGACTTCAAACAACATTTCACCTAGAAAGGTGACATTTTACTTCAAGTTTCTTTAAAGGCCAGATGCCCTCACCACTTTCTGATTAAGAAAATCCAGTAAGAACTTTAACCCTTGGCTGAGTCTGAACTTGGGGCAAAACAAACCCAGATTTGTAGCTGCTTTTTCATGGAAAATACTTCCCCTTGTGTATTCCCTAAAGTCATTTACAGAGTCTAATACAGTTTTGGCCCTTCTGTTAAAATTAGAGTAGTCCCAAAATATTCCCAATTCTTACCAATATAGAGTTCTGGGTTAATGAAGTTCATCTGGAAATAAGTAACCTATGTCAGGATGATGTCCTCCTTCTACAAAATTTCTAAATAACAAGTTTTCCTATTATCCTAGGGTTAATTTCAGACAGCTGTGGCATGAGTACAGAACGGAAAGTACAAGCATACCTAGTTAAAAAAAAAAGCAAAAACGAAGGGAGATGGGGGTTCAAGACTGGATTGTGAAGAAGAAAACTGCTAGGGGAAAGGAGAGAGACCCAGCCCAGCTCTGTCAGATGTCGGCACCCTTGAGGAGCCCCTTAGCCCTGTTTCTCAGCTGAAATCCAGTCCTTTCTGCTGACCTGAGCAACGAGCTGAATGAAATATGAGCTGCTCTCTCTCAACAGGAAAGCTAAAGGCACTGATGCAGGCTCAGGTTTTGGCTTTATGGATATTTAAAGGACTCAAATCAAAGATTAAAAATAAAAGAGATTGATTTTAAAATATATCTGGTATTGTGCAAGAGCTGTGGTACCTCAGTGATCTTTTTACTGCCTTCTATCAGAGAACACACATGGGGCATTTTCAATTACTTTAATTATGTGTCAGGGTTATTGATGCACTGAACCCTGCCAGACATTCCACAATATTATCTTTAATCGCTACTGTTTCCTTATCTGTGTTCTAACGAAAACCATTTTCAGTTATTTTACTGGATAAAAAGAGAATGAAATACAGCTTTTAGATTGAATTTTAAAAGATAAAAGATTGAATTTTAAAAGATAAAAAGCTAAATTTTCTCACTCATCATAATAAAATAATTATCACACTGGCATTATTTACCTTTGTAAAACTTTTATAAAATCTTTCTGGCACAACAGTAGGACTAAAGTTCCTGGAGTTTCTTGAACACCATACAAGAGACCTTGAATCACAGAAATTCATGCACCAAGGAAAACAACAGTAACACTACCTCTGCTACCCATCCAGACTATCTGCAGATGACACGGAGGCCAAAAACTGAGCTGGTTATATGAATTTCCTTCCTCTTTCTCCCTGCAAACCATCAAGCCAAAAAAATGGTCCTGAGATGAGGTAATCAGTGCAGATCAGCAGAGGCCCACCAAACCCACATTTTGGTCACTAAAATGCAGATACCTGATGGGCAGCGGGTGAAGTGCTGCTCTCGGGAAGAATCCTGGGCACTGCCCTAATGGCACCCCCAGTCTGTGCCCAACAGCCCCTGCACATGCTGTGAAGTTGGATGGCAACAAAATGACTTCACCTTGGAGGCACTGCAGAGCTAACCAGGAGCACGGAACCGAAGCAGCCTGCACATCTCCCTTCAGACTCCCGCAAAGGAAGGACTTGATGGCATAGAACAAGGAAGCAGAGGGAACTGCTGAGGGAATTGCTCAGTTTGACCGAGGGATCAAATACACCCCTGGGAGCGAGGAACAGGAGCCAAACCTGTGTGTGCTGAGAGAGCAGCAGAGGGCAGGGGATGCTCACACTGCATTTCTGTCCAGCACCTTCAGCAGGGCTGGCCATGCCCATGCACAGAACACAGACTCAGTCCTCTCCTCCACCAAGGTGTATTGTGTAGGACAGGCAGGACAGAAAACAGGATGGATTTGGGTAGCAGTGATAATTCAATATCTTGATATCTCATTTTGGTAAGTGGTACAGGATTTGCGTATTGTACTACGGGTTCAGAGTTAAGCCTGTTCTTATGCAGGACAGTTAATATATGACCACTATACATTCACTTCATGCAACAAACTCTTGCCCAGTAAGAGTAAGAGGGTTTGCAGTTCATAAGAACATACAACGCCAAAAGTAAAGCCTATTTTGTACTTCATGTAGAGCTCTATACAGGAGGTGTGTCAAAAAATCAAATCAGTTCTACATCCTTCTGAGTCCAGCCACCTTCCAGGATCTCACCAGGGGGGTGACACCAGCTCAAAAGAGGCAGAACCTACTCTGAGCATAAAGGACTTGTCCAGTTTCTGCTCTTCTTTTCAGCTGGGAAGGCTGCTCTCTCTAAAAGTTAGATAAAAATTTACATTTTACTAAGGAAACACCAAGCAGCCAAATGATACAACTGCTCTGTGCCTCTGTGCTCTAAAACAGAATTTTTCCTCTGTTAGGCTCAATACAATGATTAGAGTTGTTCCAGTTTACAAGGGACAAAAGAAACAAAATGTGTCTGTCTTCCTGCATGGATCAGCTGAATTACAGTTCCCTTGTTTTCATCAGCCTGTCAGCACCAGCAACCCACAGTTCACCACAGCCCTCCTGCAGCTGTGCTCCTGCTAATTGCCATATACAATTTTTGTGAGTGCTTGTGTCCAGAGGTATGCTGCATTCCTAGGCATACAGTTAAGGGTATTTTCCTTTTTTCCAGGCTGTCTTGTTCGTATTCTGATGAACACCATGGAGCATCTCTTGCCCAGGGAGAAGCTGGGAAACATCCCTGTCCTGATGACTGGAGAGCTATCCAATACCTGGAAAGTAGTCACAGGGGTCTGCCAGCCAGGAATTCTGTCTGAGATGACACTCTTTCTCCCTTCAGGTCTATGTTCCCACCTGCAGCAATGTTAAACACAAACAAAGCAACAAGAAAATTGCACAGGGGGAAAAAAAAAACAAATCCCAAAGAAAGCATACCTCAAAATTCTGCAGCACAGCTCTGCTCAATGGTGAGTTGAGCTGAAGCAATGAGAATGGTACTTTAACATGCTGCATCATTTCTCAGATGCTGAGTAACACAGCAAAGGAGTAAGAAGAAAACAAATAAAGACATCAGGATCAAAATGTTGCTGTGGACCTCTGTATTGGGTTTGCATGGCCAGATTTTGGGGCTACAGGGGTGGCTTCTGTGAGAAGCTGCCAGAAGCCACTCCAGTATCTGATGAAGCCAACACCAGCTGGCTCTAGGACGGATCTCTCACTGACCAAGGCTGAGCCCAGCAGAGAAGGCAGTTCCACCTCTGGGATAACAGAATTAAGAAGGGAAAAGTTACTGTACAGGAGCAATAGCAGTCAGTGAAGACAGGAGTGAGGCTATGTGAGAGAACAGCTCTGCAGACACCCCAGGCACGGCAAAAGGAGGGGCAGGAGATGCTCCAGGCACCAGAGTGGAGATTCCCCTGCAGCCTGGGATGTAGCACATGGTGAGGCAGCTGGGCCCCTGCAGACCATGGTGGTCCATGGGGGAGCAGAGATCCACCTACAGCCCATGGAGGAGACCGCACTGGAGCAGGGGGATGCCCAAAGGGGGCTGTGACCCCAAGGGAAGCCTTTTCCTGAAGGTCTACATCCCAAGGGAGTGATCCACACTGGAGCAGTTCACTGCAGCCCCTGGGAAGGACTCACATTTGAGAATTTCATGGAGCACTGGCTCCCATGGGAGGGACCCTACACTGGAGCAGGGGCAGAGTGGGAGAAGTTCTCTGATCAAGGAAGAAGAGGTGGCAGAGGCAACACATGATGGACTGACCTCAGTCCCCATTCCCTGTCCCCCTGCACCACTGAGGGGAGAAGGAAGAGAAATCAGGAGTGAAGTTGAGCCCAGGAAGAAGGGAGAGTAGGGGGAAAGGTGTCTTAGGACATAAGTTTTTATTTCTCATTACCTTACTCTGATTTGATTGATAATAAACTGATTTCCCCAAGTGAAGTTCATTTTGCCCTGACAGTAACTGGTGAGGGACCTCTCCCTGCTTTACTCAGACCCACAAACTTTTTGCTGTATTTTCTCTCCCCTGCCCAGCTGAGGAGAGCAGCTGAGAGTGGCTTTGCTGGGCACCTGGCATTCAGCCAGGGTCATCCCACCATAGCTCCCTCAGTGCTCTGAATGATTTCTCCTTGTCATATTACAGCATCTCTGCTTCACAGAAGAAAACCCAAAAAATTAATTGCCAAGACTAATGTGTGCCTAGCAGTGGGAATTTTCTCATTAACATTTCTTTTCGTTAATAAACAAGTCCTTATCTTTCCTAATGACTTTTTAAGTATCAGTGAGGACACTGCCACCATCCTGAAGCCATCCCAGCCACCAACTGGTGGGTGCTCTCACAAGATTTCATAGGTAGCTTGTGTATCCTTGAACAGAATGAGCTTTTGAACACAGCACAGTGCAGGGAAGGAAGAGACCTCCACATATTTCACAATTCTCACCAATCTTTCCCCCTCAACAGCAATATAATTTCCATTTTCCCAGCAGCAGCATCCTCATTTCATTTATAGGACAGTAATTCCCACCCACACTTTAATAACTGTCAAAATAGAAAAGGATTGTGTGATGCAGCTGCAAAGAAGGTGGAAACAGAAGCAGAAATAAGGAGGCAGTGCCATGAACAGAAACTCAGGCCCAGTGTCATTAAACATGTGGCCTCAAGGAAAAGGCTAGACGGGCTTTCAATGCTCTGCAGACTGCAGTTTTAATTTTGGAGTCATACACACACTTCATTTGCAAAGACATCTTGTAAATAAGTTAAATCCTGTAAATTTCATTTAAAAAGAGCAGAGAAGGTGGCGGAGACACATTTCCATATCACCTAGTTTGTAAGAAAACATTAAAAAAAGAGAAAATGGTTATATTTGTGTACACGTGTTTCTTTCCCCACAAAACCACCTAACCAGTACGTCTCTAGTAACACACTGGTGTAATAACAAAATAATTATTTTTAGAAGATTCATGTTTTCAGAAGCTTTTGGTCATTGTTTCCTCACAGTTATCAAACATCACCATGGTAATCTGAATTCTCCTGGGAGCTATCAACACTTAACTGCAGCTGTAGTTTGCATTTCAGACTGTCTGAGCTGGCAAAGTAAGGACCTCTTGATCACATTCATTTTCTAATTAAGAAAAAATGATAAGCAGATGTAGGAGAGGGGGGAAAGGAAAACAAACATCAAACTCAAAAAATCCCCTTGAACTAGAAAACATGTACTTTCACTTGGGAGCTGAGGAACTGCATTATGAAAGAAAGCAACAACAAAAAAATGGGTAACAGAAAATTAGCAAGGGAAATAATTATGTCAATAAATAAGTAGTGAACAATTGATTGACACAACAGTAAAGATTCACCAGAGACATGCAACGTAAGAAGCCTGCCTCCAAAGCAAACAAACATCAGCACTGTGTGATAGAAAGTGTGTGTAAAATCTTTCCCAAGAGACTATTAAATACGTAAAAAACTGCAAGCTAGTTTGCAAGATGCAGTTTTGCACATATTTAGCTTATTTCTAATCAAGCGCAATACTTAACTACAGACTTCAAAATAATAGTACACTTCAGGCTTTCTGCTCCTCACATGAAGATAATTACTGAGCATGACTCTCCATCCCCTCTCATTTGCAGTTACAATATGCTCACGCCATAAAGGAGTGACACTCAGAATCACTGTCTTCAACTGGAAATCAGAAATCAGTGAGGCAGAGCAAAAGCTCACCTGCCTCAGCACCCTGTTCTGACACCGACCATGAGAGGATGCCCAGGACAGAAAGTCAGACTGTCTCACCCACGTGAAGTCTCTCAGAATCTGGATTAACTGAGACCAGATTTTTGCACAATAGGACACAAAACCCAGAACGATATAGGAGACAATTCAAACTGTCCATATTCTTTCCTGTTTGCAGACAGGTGATGCTCAACACAAAAAGAATAGTGGGGGAAAAGGACCCTGGTTTGTGTTGTGTTCAGGGCAAATCAAGGAAATATGCTTATTGCTGCAGCAAACAAAAATGGGTTTCTGGGCTGTAACTCCTCCTTGCAATTTTCTGGAAGATATCATTTCTCTCAATTCTCTTCCTACCAAGGTGGAAGCCAAGGCAGGTCTGGCTCAAGACAAGTCAAGTACCTGCCTGGGAGGAGAGTCTTCTTGAAACAGCAAGACATTTCCATCTTGCTGCTTCTTTTGCCTACAACAGTCCTGAAAGTGAGAACTGTAAGGGGCACTGGGATCAGGCCCAGACACTTCCAGCTGCAGTGAACAAACCCCAGCCCTCCCCTCAGCCATCCCAGCATGGCTGTCTTTCCTTCTCCCCTCCTCAGCCCTGTCTCTGTTGCAGCAGGTGGATCACAAACCCAGCACTGCTGTGTGTTCAGTGTTGCTGCAGTAAGCTGCCAACTTCAGCTCTCCTTCCCCTTCCCAGGGCTTTGACACAGCATTTCGCACACTGTCCTCATGCAACACAGCCGTTTTCCTCCCTTTTCCTAGTGAGGCTGCAGTCCCTTCCCTGGATCTCAGCTGGAGTGCTGCTTAGCTCTCTGTGGAATTGTGTTTGTGCCTTGTCTGAGTAGAAACTGCTGAGGAGCAGGGATGCATGTCCTGCACTGCTGCCTGATCCACAGCGGGAAAATCACCAGCAGCTGCTGACGACACTTAGTGACAGGACTTACTGTGGCTCTGGCCTCTGTATTTTTAGAAGTTGCATAAAGACTGGAATATCAGACCGTCAGACCAGGCTCTGTGAGTCACACCAGACCTGTAAAGCTCATAAAGATCTCAGACTGGTTTAGAGGCCTGTTTGATGAATATGGGTACAAAGCAACAAAAATCTTTTTATGAAGTAAACTTAATGGTACCACAGTTGGCTCTTGCAAAACCTTGCTGCAGTTCTGAAATACTCGGAAAAGCTGAGAACCATAAAACAACTCAGCAGCTAAGTCACAGGATCAAAAAAAGCAAAAGAAGCCAAATCATGTCAACAATGTCTGATATAGTTTGGTTGTGAGTTCGTATCAAATGGTTTTGTGTGATTATGAAGCACCACATTTTGTGAAGAAACTTGCCACGAAACTACCTAAGAGAACTTTAAAGTTGTTTTGTAAAAGAAAAGCTCTCAAGCTCAGGTGGTATTTGTTTCGATGAGACTGTTTAAGGAAAGAACAGAAATATGGTAACCTAGACAATAACCCAGTGAAAGCCCCTGGGACTGCAAGTCATTGCTTAGAGCTACAAAAACAACAGCACCAAGATGTCTTCATTGCATCAGTTTAATCTTTACCTTCATAACAGTTATTTTCACCCCTTTGTGCAAATACCAATATTTAGTAAAGATGCAAAGCACAGGTCTGAGTGCCGTCACTCCCATCGTCAGTGGCCTGTGTGCCCTGGCTGGGCGACTGCAGGAGCCCCTGGGGCTGGTTCCTGCAGCACTGCGCCTGCTCCTGTCCTCAGTCTGTTTGTCCCCTCTGCCTGAGGGGATGGCACAGTCACTACTGTGCTTTATAGCGGCAATAATCCAGGAATCTGCAATGGAAAAAATTAAAGTCCCATTGTTAACCATTTTCTAACAACAGCAGCAGCAACATATCCAATGTCAAACCTCATTTAAAAAGCCTGTGCCTCCAGTGTTGGCGTATGTAGTTTTTGATAACAGATTAAAGGGATTTTTCCCTATGTTCATATCCTCCTCAGACAGTAGGCTTTGTCTCACTTTTTGAACGAGCACTGGTAATAATTACAAGCAGCTCTGGAATTACAAATAGTAACTTTATAGATAGACATGTCATAGAGCAGTAGCAAAATATTTCTGGGTAATTTTTTTTTCTTCATATATTTTAATATACTTAAAAGATACTTTTTAAAATACCAATCTCCAGAATAAATATTTGAACTCCAACTGCCATGTACCTAATTCTTGATGTATAAGCCTGAACTAAGTTTTAAACCTACTGTTCTTTATGAACATGCATATTGGTTGGCAAAAGGCTCTTCTACTAGATACTATCAGTAGATAATCAGCCTGCTCTATAACTTCACTTTGTCTGATCATCAGTTTCACTTTGACACCATTTGTTAACCTGGGGCATTCGATGCAGTTGCAATGGAGTCCTTTATCATGTATTGGATATTCTTCAGTGGACTTACGTGCTTTTTATTTCTGCTGGTTTTATTAGATGTCTACTGCAACTGAATATTTTACCCTGAGGAGTTTCAATTATTTATTAACATGGAACATTTGCTGGTTTTCACAGTATATGGTTTCCATTCACCATCTAAATGACTTTGTACATGAACAGAATAATCTGTGCTTAATTTTCCAAGTGCTTTTGTAGATCTGTTTAGAGCTCCCAGTTCACCTAACTTCCTTCCTCAATCATCAACTTTAATTGAGTTTTATGCCTTTTATGAAAGAAACCTAAGTAAGGTGGCTTGAATTATAACCTACTCCTAAGTCCTTGCTTAACTAAACTGAGCTCTCTCATAAAAAATAAAATCTTAGATTAAAAAAAAAAAAAGGGCTACTCTCTAGCGACTTCTAATATGTCTGTATTCTCTCATCTGATAAGCCAGCAGCTTGTACATTCCTCAGCTATGTTGTGGATATGATCCACTCACCAAAACCATGGAGCTCTTTCAAAATCAGATTTCAAACTGCCTGACATGGAGCTGTTCCCATCAATACTGAAAATTATTTTAGCAGGACCATTTGCAAGAGTGGCAACTAATAAATTTAAGAAAAGAGTTCATAATAACTTGTGATCCACTGATCTTTCTCGTGAAATGCTGGCAAAATTTCACTGACATGAATGATGATTCACAAATTATGACTCCAGCCTCTGTTTCAAAATAAGTAAGTAAAAGGATTCCAAGAACCAGTATCTATTTTGAACTTCTTTACACTGAAGAATGAAATAAAACCAAGAACACAACTTCTTCCTCTGCAGGAGCAACACAATGTGCTTACAGTTATGATGGAAAAACTACAGAAAGGTGGTATCACCTATATCAGAAGTAAACAAATTCCATTTATATGCTCTTATTCTGAGCACCACTGCTGATGTCAACACAAGCTAAAGAGTTTAAACCAACCCTTCTCCAGTGACAGGAAACTCTTGTTTTCCTGCCTCCCAGGCTGCACCTCAGCAAGCCTTTCTCCCCCTTGTTTAGAAGGACTAACACCTATGTAACAGGATTATCACCTTTAGAGCACAGCTAGCTGAGGAGGATAGTGGTGACCCCACACAGCTGACCAGGCAAGCCACAGCCAGTCAGAAATCCATACACACAGGGTATAAAAGCCAACACACTTCTGCATACAAGTATGAGCAACTGCTGTTCATGCCCCAAACCTGAGAGGTTGCAAACCCAAGCCCACCACATCACATTGATGGTGTCTGTGCTCAGTCTAACACGCTCAGCAATCCAGCAAATGTCAGAAGGAAAAATTGGTTTTCTATTATACAGAAAAATGAACATCCAGAGAAATACCTGTCCCTCCCTTAGGCTAAAGAACTGCACTGAACTGGCCCAAGTCTTCGTCCAGCTTCCACTGAGAATTCTTTGGGATGACACTGGGAGTATTGCTGGGTCCTACCACCTATCACCTGGAAATCATTTTGGACAGTTTGTTCTCTTCCCATACACAACCTAAGTTTAAAACAGAAGGGAGATCAAAAAGGCCTGAAAGGGAACTTACATTCTACTTCCTTTCCCTTCGACAGCATCATCAGAAAAGTCTGACTCCCTCACCAAAGTACCAACACCAAACTTCATTGCCAGCTTTCTCCTGAGTAAATACAAAACCCAATAAAACTCCACATGTGTAAACCATGACCTCTGTTCACCAATGCCCAAAGGAGCAATGTCTGTGATTCCATGTTTTCCTCTATGAATCATATGGACATCCATGCCTCATATGGGCAGTCCCATAACCAAATCCTTGCTTACTATACAGAAGCTTGACATTTGAAATTCATTTCCTGGACTTTTCTGTAGGAAATAGCAAAGAAAGGTATCACCACTACGCACATGAACAGTCATGATCAGATAGACCAAAATGTGTAGTTTATCTGGGAAGACACAAGGCCTCTCAGAGGCAGATGTAAACTGGAATGACAGACAGATGTAGTGCCAATGAAACCATGACAGGGATGTGTAGGAAAAGTTACCTCAGCATACACTGGATTTGAGAAATCCAATGCTTCTTTTCATTTTCATAGTTCTATAAAACAGCACTGGCTGATGAAAGAAAAAGTTAAATATGCATAACCCCAATTGGCACCTGCTCTGCCTTTAAATATGGGCATTACTAAATACATGAGAGCAGTACTGGAGCAAACATCAAAATTACCACCTGAACACACCACGGGCCAGTGATGTTGAGATTGAGGGGCACAAAGACATGAACCTGAAGGGGAGCAACACACTGAAAATGAGGAGACCTCTTCCTGGGAAGTGTCCTGAATACACCTGTCCTGCACAGGGAACAACGGCCGGGTGCAAAAGCATCAGCTAAGCATCTAGCAAGCAATTAGCTGGACATTTCTGTCTTTTCCAATGTAACTCATTTTGCATATCTATTTTTCCTTTCACCCTCTTATCTTTGTCTTCATAAACCTGTGTATGTTCTGCATTTTGTATATCAACTTTATTTCTTTTTACCATAATTGGACTTGAATACAGGTGATTTTTCAGATCCCTGATGTACACCAGAGCATTGGGAATGGCAAATGTGAGGCACATGGTCCCGGCACTATGGACCAGGCCATTTCTCAGGCATAGAAGGAGAGAGGAGGCCTGAGAGGAGATAGTGTCTTTTGGTGTCCAGCAAGAGCTGGGGAAGATCTCTGGGATATGCCAAGTCAGTAGGTGGAACACTCACGATAACCAACAATTTTCATAACAAGGCCTTCACTAATCTAATGCATTCCAGAAACAGAGACTGAAAACGCAAGATAACACTTCAGGGAGAAGGAGGAGTTCAAGTGAGTTCACACTAACAGAGAAGTAATTTGTAATGTGCAAGTAGTGGTTCAAGCTGTTGTGACCTTGAACAGACTCATGCTTCCTTCCTCCATCTGCACGATTCCCCACAGATGAGGACAGCGTATCACTTGGGCAAGGACACCAGAGCAAGAGAACATCTTTTGTTCCAGTAAGCCACAAAGGTAAAAATATTCACTACTGAAAAGCTACAGATGGAATCCAATTAATGAAGTCTGACTTCTCTTTTATATCATGAAATATCTAAAAAGACTGACTCAGATACACACACAGCAAAATACAAATTTTATGTTATATTGTTTTGTGTGCATTAGGGACATAAAACCAAATTTAACCTTTATTTAATTACTCACAGCAACTGGAATACTCTATATAAATAAGCATGTTTTAGAAAAAACTCGCAAATTTATCACTTTGATGCTCAAGCTGCTAATCCCTAGGATGTGCTCAACTACTACACACTTGCAAAACTGACTCAGGTATTATTTATATAAAACTGCTGGAATTGCTGCTGTTCACCAGACAGATGGCTTGAGTCATGACAGTACAAATCTCAGAGAAACACTGTGTGCAGAATCTGCTCTGTCACAGTTTGTGACTCCCAGCTAATACTGCTGGAATGCCCTTGTAAGGCACAAGCAGGATGCCTGTAGGAGATGTCACTGCACTGGCCACAGTAATTTACAGCAGTGGCTAGGAACTCTTTGGTCATGGTGCACAGGGTAAATACTCCACGTTACCAAGCAAATGCTCAACACAACAGGTTAATAATGTACACATATAATTAATCCTTATTAAAAATTCATTACACTGATAAAGTTTTATTCATATAGAGGCATCATTTGACAAAAGGGGATAGTGGAAGAAGAAGGAAGGAAATTTTATCAAATCAGTTCTGCTGCTTTTTCTATAATTTAAGTAGGGAAAAAAAATTAACTAATGATGAGGTGGTGTTTCTGGAAGAAGTGTGGCATGAAACGTCCCACTGCTGTCCAAACTGCTCATTCTGCTGTGATTTGCTCACTAGCTGGCACAGAGAGAACAGCTGAGAAAGCTGTCACTAATGCCTCCCTTCAGTCCCAGGAGAGGTGGGACAGGTACTCTGACAAACATCATCTGCTGCCTCCCAGAACACTGAAACAGTTCAGGGCCAAGAGCCCTTGGAGAGATGCTTAGTCAAAGTTTCAGCTGATACTCTGTTTTCTCATAGTATTTGTCAAGTATGCATGGCTCCGTCCTTCATTATCAATAGACAATTAAGCAGATGTAGTCTACTGTAATAGAAGCTTCAGTTTATCATGAGACAGACAATGCAACAGTAATCATCTATGCTGACACTCCTGACAAGGATTTAAAAAAAAAAAACCTTGCATTTCTGTTGAGATTGTACTGATCAGGGCATAAACACTCTCTTCTGCTGGGTATTCTACCACAGGTGAAAAAACAGCAATTGAGAGCTGATAAGTCATAGAATTCTTTTTTATATGTGTCCAGTTGACAAAAAAAAACCATCTCCTGAATAACTGTGGCTCCTTGAGTGTCTCTGGGATTCCTGGCTTCCTCAGGGTTCTGTCAAACCTGTCATTTTCAGTAAAACAGTGCTGGGAGCAAGTGACTCAGAACTACTCTATTAAATTAGCTCTTCATGCTGGAAGAAAATCCCAGCTCATATGTAAGCACAAAGTTGTTTAACCATCTGAGTTCTATGACCAGAAAAGCAAAAAAAAAAAGGCCTTTCTGAAACCAAAACATTTGAAGGCTAGAGAAATGCTGTTATTATGCATGAAAAATGCTGCACTTGAAAAAGAGAGACTTTCCTGTCCTGAAAGAGCACCAGCTCAATCACCAGACAGATCAAAAGCAGCCATTTGCTCAAAGTAATGGGCTGCTTCTATAAAATTATCACACATCAGTGATTTTGCCCCACACCTCCACTCTTGAACACTCAGCAGTGACTTGATGATCCACCAGGACAGCTGAAGAATAGATTATTGTATGTACATAAAATATGCAACCATGGCCACAGATATTCAGTGCACACAAAGTGATTAAAAAATCTTTTATTTGGTCAGCAGCAAACTTCTTCTTGGGATGTAAGTGGTGCCTACAGCTTTTTGTAATCTTCCAAGTAGAGTGTTGCCTTCGCTCATGAATGAAGTAGTGTATTGGTAGACTAAAGAATTTGTCATTCTCCAGTGTTTCATTTTTATGAACCTCAGAAAGGTTCCCAGTAGAGCTTCTTATCAACCAGCTGCAGAAATCTTACAGCTTCATTTTAAAACTCTGGGTTGTCCTGTGCCTAAAACTTTCTTGCAGCAAGCCAAGACTACTGTTCCTTATAGTAAGGACCAGCAATCAATTGGCCAAGAACAGGAACCTAAGTACATGGGGGTGAAATAATTACCCACAAAGCAAAGGAGAAGTTCTTTGTACAGCTGGAAATAAAACTGTTGGTGAAGAAGAGTAGGGGGAAAACATTCAGCTGTTTTCTTCTGTGCTGTGTGCAGCTGTTCAAGTGAACAGAGAGGTGTCCAAAGACAGCACACTAACCATTGCAACGGGCAGAAACCTGGTGGGGGAAAGAGGAAAAGTTACACAGGGTGGATAGATACTGCCATAGTGCCACTGACCACGGAAAGAACACATATTCTAATATTTTCTCATGCCATTTAAGAGAGAAAAAGGAAAAAAAAAAAAAAAAAGGTATGGTGGGGTTGAAAAACTTGTGAAAAGTTTCTTTGCAAAGGAAACAGAGGTTGTTACCCAGTGACAGATGTCCAGTCCACGTACCTGCCCCAGAACTGCTGCAACGTCATCCTAATGGAAAATGAGTCTTCCAGAAGGTCATGCAATTTTGTATGTCATTATCTCCAAGGGAAAACATATTTAATAAATTCACAAGTTCTTGTCCCCACAATTTTGAAAGGAAATCTCTGCAAAGGCCACATCTGAAAGCTGTTGCTGCTTTGCCCTGAACAGAATTATTGAGGCACTTTGCTGCCAGCCATCAATAGATGAAACAATTCTGATTTGGTAGATTTTTTTCCCCAGTTTAGCAGAGATTATTGAAAAAGCTCAGCTCTCTTAGCCTGCTTTTGAAATTGCAAGCCAGGGTCATTCTTCTCTAGATTTACCAGTCTCAGCTGTCTGGGTTTTGAATTACAGGCTGTCCAAACCCTCATTACGCTGCCAGCCTTGCAGAAGCAGCAGGAGCTCAAGTGTCCATGATGTTGGGCATGGGCCATTTGACATGTATTACACACACTGCCATTGCTCCCCTGAAGGAAGCGCCTGTGTGGAAAATTGGTGGTACTTCTACTCCTGCTCTTGTCCTTCAGTGTCTCACTCTTCTACTCTCTCACCACATCACAAAATTAAATACAAGTTTCAAACCACATATGACAACTTTCTTCTGTCATCTCTCTTGTACAAGAATTTGTCTTCCAGTTCAATAATTATTTTTTTCACTTGCTTGTAGGATGCTTCACTTCATCTGTTCCTAAAGACTCCAGTCTTCCTTATTGTATGGGACTAACCATTGTTGTATTGAATGCCTTTCTTTTTTCAGCAAAAACAAAATACTCCTCTGCTTAATGAATTCCATTAGGTCTTTGGTTTATATAAAAATAATAAACAGAATGTCTTGATTTGAAAGACAGGTGTCTGCTTAAGGAAGGCAGGAGTCTCCCTTGGATTGGAAAATGCAACCCCCTTCCCTCCAAATTACTATAATTTTGAAATTAAGGGGCTTTCAGACAATTATATGAGAAACAGGAATAACAGTTCTTTACTAGCATGTATAACAAGGCAGTAATACAGAAACACTGGCTTAACCTGACAGAGTCAGGATACAACCTGACACCCTGCCAGGCACAGTGGTGGTAGCAGTCCAATTAAATGGTGGCTGCAGTCCTCTTTGAAGGGGTTCTGTAGAAGCAGTGATCCTGTGTGGTGCTGTATCCCCACCCCCGCCTGCCCTCTCCACGTGGCTCCCCCCTTTCCCCGCCCCTAGTCCTAACCACTCCCTCAGGTTTCTCCCATTGGTTTTGTTACCCCAACTCCACCCTTGTACCGC
>VXAZ01007500.1:181730-203428 GCA_013399875.1 Gymnorhina tibicen
CCCCGCAGAGCTCTCCGGGAAGGTTGCGGCTTGCCCTGCCAACGCAGGAAACTACACACCACAACAATCCTGTCGAAAGGTCTGGTCCTCCTTGGAAGGTCCAGTGGTGATTACGTAGCTCTTGTCCTCTGGGAATCCAGTAGGTAAAGGCTGCTTGTGGTGATCCAAACCTCAGATTATATCTAGGTAGGAATGCTTGGTTCCTCCCCCTGGGCAGAGCAACTCACAGTGGGATGATGTAATTCTATGAGTCATGCAGTGAGGCTAGATGGCCCATTGTTGTGGCCCAGCCCCCTTCAGGGCTGTGGCACGTAGCTGCCACTCAGGCTGAGGACATCGCCTGGGTGGATTTCCCCGCCCATGACAGTGATCCCGAGGGCAGATCCATGGGCGGGATGGAAGGCTAAGCCACCTCCCCCTGGGTGGCCCCTGAGACCTGGCCACCTCCCCAGTTCTAGCAGGTTCTTTGAGTTTTGGCTCCCGATGGGTCCCTCAGGTGTCACTCCTACTCTTGTCTCGACTGTATTGGTTGTATCCCCTTTGTTCTTCCCTTGTGCTTGTACCCTATTGGATGTTACCCTGGACCCTCCCATGTTTAAAAGTCTGGACCCTCAGCCATCTTTGCCTTTTCTGCTTCAGCTCCCTTCACAGCCTTTCAGCCAGTAAAGGTCTGTGGAAAATCTGAGCAGGAGGTCCCTCCGCTTCTTTGCCTTTGGCGACGCGTCTCTGCTTATGCAGTGAGTAGCTCAGGTGTGCTTACTGCGGCGAGGAGCCAGCGCTTGGTTTCTATCTGCCCTACCGCGAGGTCGTGCCTGGACCGCTGCGGAAAGGACGCTGCGTCCCCTCTGCCTGAGGGCACACCACCATCACCGAGCAGCGTCAGCTGGCGCCCGAACAGGGACTCGTCCAGGCGAGTCTCTGCAGCATGTCCTCGCTGTCAGGGGGACAGCGAGTGTGACCTCCTTTCCGGGACATCACGCCCCTCGTCGCAGCACGCCACGTTTTAGTGAGCGGTGCTCTGAGGGGGATCGGCAACCTCCGGTGTTCGAGGACCGATCTACAGCCAGAGGACTCCGGCTGCAGCTTTCTGTTCTGGGGACCGGATCTGTTTTCGTGTGCTTCTCTATATCTGGTGAGTCAACATTCCCGAAGGGGCTGAGTAGGGGTGAGGCTCCCACGATCTCCAGGTTCTTTTCTGTTTTTCCCTTTTTGCAGTTGGGGGTGAAGTCTGGGCGCAGCTATGGGAGTCAGGCTGTCGCTGCCCCAGAGGGAGGTATATGTCCAAGTTGTGGGATCCCTGAGGGAGGGTGGATTTTCTTTTTCAAAGGGACTGTTAAAACGGTTTATAAGGTGGACTTTCCTCTACTTTCCCCGTCTCTCCCCCGCCGAGGCAAAAACCCTCGCCTTTTGGAATGTGGTGGGGGAGAAACTAAATTTACTAAGACAGTGTGGGGATCAATCTGTCCAAAAGTATTTTTCTTTGCTGATAATGATCAGAGATGCAAACAGCTTACAGGGGAGAGTAAAGGAAAGTCCCCAAAACCCCAGTTCTTCCCGCTCTCCTTGCTCCTCTCCCCGGATCCCTCGCCCTATGTCCCCCAAGCTGGGAGGGTCGAGAGGTGCAGACCGCCAACCGGCGCAGGGCTGCCATCATCTCCCTGGCCCTCCTCGACCCTCTCAGCCCCCTCGCCCAGGTGGCAAGGGCCCTGCCACTTCGGAACTGCCCCAAACCCTTCATCCTACTCCCTCGTCCCCAGTTACTGAACCCCATGTTTGCAGATGTTCTTGTAATGTTAAGGATGGCAGCGACCGCATGGCACGGTCCGCCATTTTACCTCCTCCTTCTACCTCTCTCCAAGATGGCGGGGACCACGTGGCATGGCCCGCCATCTCCCCTTCTTCATCCCACAACAGCCCATTAGCCTAAGATACCTCCTGGAGGGAGTTATCAGGGATGTGTCATGGAAGAGATAAAGAACTCTGCCCCACCGGCTTTCAAAAGATGGTGATAGAATACATGCTTTTGGTTACACCTTACATTGTAACTTAAGACACAGAAGAAACTGATGCTGGAAAAACCCAACATTCTCCATTCCAGGCCAAGGGCATGTAAAAACTTTGACACAAAAGTGGTTTTATGCCTAACTTCTGCCCAAGAAAAGAAATGTTCATGCTGTTATCTCTGATGCAGATTGAACTAAGGAAAGCTAATGCCACCACAGCACAAGGGGAGGGACAGGGCAGGACAAAACTCTGCAGCAGCCCCACAGCTGCAGGTGTACAAACTGCACTAGAGAGTACCTCTATGGAGGAAAGGCAACAAAGCTTTAAGCTCTTTTTTGTCTGCCTCTAGGTGCTCACAGATCTCCCACAATAACACATTTTCCTTTCGTTTTTAGACCTTGTGGCTTTCATTTTTGCAGTTTTAGAAGTCTAAGTTTAACAACTTACTGAACTATTAACATGCTATGCAAGTGAGCATTCAGAATGAACAGGGCTGACAGAAATTACAAGCTCTGCTGTCAGCTGTTCACTGTTGTCCTTTTTAAGTGCTCTTATGAGAATTAACTCTTCCCTGATCCCCTGTAATTAGCTCTGCCTGGTTTGGATGCCAGAAAATGCAAAAGAAACATCAGAGGAGCTAGAAATTCAGGATGTGGCAGCTCAGCACTGTCAATTAGTCATCTTCCTCCAATGAAGGCACTGCAGAAAAACCTCCACTCACTCAAGGTTTTCATGTGTTGGTGTGGTTTAATCACATGTGCTCCTGTCTCCATACAGTGCTGGAAGAACAGGCTCAGGGATATGAATAACCACCTCTTTTTATAGTATTTTTCAGACTGGAAGCCAGTCAAAGCTGTAATATATGACAGTCAGTTGCCAAGGCAATTGATAGTATGTACAAGTGACTCTTAGCAACTCACGATATCCTCAACTCCTCTTGAAATACATGCAGTGCTGTCAAAATTATATATTAGTCAAAGCCAGGGAACACCTCTTCCAATTTCACCTGTATCTGTGGCAAATGCAGGCACATAGCAGTAAAATTAGCTGCTCTCTTGAGGCTTGTGACCTGCAGAAAATCTTTGAGCATTTTGCTCACTAGAGACCAGTCATTCAGGGAAAACACAGAAATAAAAAGTAAATTTAATTAAGGTCGAGTAAGAATCTGCACATCAAGAAAGATGAATTAGAGGCATAGCTGTAACTTTATGAGGAAAAGCTTCGTGAAAAGGAGTTTAACTAAGGAAACAGTTAAAATTTCGAACCAGAGAAGGATAATGCCATGACTGTGGGTTCCTTTCTTACAGAAATTAGATGTTCCTTAAAAACTTGGAACCAGACAGCAGTTCTGCATAGTTTGTGACTTGTATCACCATAAAACTGAGCTTATTGGGACTGAATGTCTTCTGGCAAAGAGCAAATGCAGAACTTTTCATTTCTCTCTAGCCTGTAGGATAGAGGTACTTTTTCCTCTTAAACCTGGGGCTCGATCAAAAGAAATCATGCCTGCAGGAAAGTGAGGAGCTGCAGTGCGTGGATTTCAGGCATGCAGCTATTCCCATCACGTCAGGCTCTGCAGGGGCTGCTCCCAGAACTGCAGTGTCAACACAAAAGTACAATGAGATCATAAACTTAATTAAGAATGCCTGTGTGCTTCTTATGTGTGTTCTCTGATAACACCTTGCCTGTTCCAAAGGGATGAACGTGGTCACTTGCCTCTCATAAAGAGCAAGAGTAACCTGTGAACAAACTAGTAAGTGTCTGCAAACACAGATCATCTCCTTAGCTGGCTTCCTGCCAAGCTGCCCACTTCTTTTCCTCTTCTAACAGGAGACACCTACAAATGCAATACATTAAAGAAGAATGCAGTACATTAAACATTTTGTGTAAAATTCTCATGATGAAGGACCACGTACATTCCTGTGTCTTAGTAAGTTTAGACCCTCTGGTTTACACTGTGGTGTCATTTCAATCACATAGCAGTGCAGCCTCCCAATAAAGGCATTCAGTGGGAAATGTAGAAAAAGCAACTGTGCTTCCATGTACAGTGACAACAACCGCTGCTGATGGAACTGCCCTGGGTACAACAGGCACCACCACAACTGCAGAGAAGGGAGAAGTCAGAATAGTGGGGGTTTTATCTATTTCTGTAGTGTACATTCAGAGGAAGCTGCACAATTTTTTGTGACCTCACAATAAAGACAGGCAACTTCTCAAATTCTTTTCTGTTTTTCACAAAGTTGGCGGAGAAAACAAAAATTAATCTTTTTCTAGAAAATACTGAGAGGGTTACTATTGACCTTTGACTGGAGGCCTTCCCTTTGCAGCTGAAGGCAAAAGAGCAGAAAGAGCCGCTGTTCTGCTAAAGTTGTTTATTTTGTAGTTCCATAGTTCTCTGAAGGCACAGTTCGAAAGGGTTAAACGCGAGAATCAAGCAGCAACAGCGGCGGCAGCAGCAGGCTAACAGCAAGATGTAACAGTTGTAGATGTTGTAGATGATGTGTGTCCAACTTACAGAAGTATTCATTGTATTTGCTAATTGACCAATAGAACTAGTACACGATTCTAGTTTTTCTTTTTTCAACCTATCCTGTTCTAACAGTCGTAAATTTTACACAAGCTTTACATAGGTATTACACAGATTTGCATATTTTTCTTCTATCAGTTGTTTTGTTTATGTGAACACTCTATCTAAAAAATGTGAACAGTACAGTTCCATCTATATTTTGTCTAAAGTAGAGAAATTCTGTGAAAGGTAACACTGTTGCAGTACAAACTGTGTTTAAGGTCTCTTTACTGCAGCTTTTTAAAACTTAAGACACTCAGCATTTTTTTCGACTAAAAGCTAGAAACCTATTTTTCTATTTCACTTTGGTGTGACTTCATGTATCTCAGTTTATCCAAAGGTTTTAATTCAATCCCTGTGCTTTGATTTTCCTCTGGGCCTGAGTCCAGAGGAGTTCTCACTCCAACAGGTTACTATGGTCTAAAATCTATCTCAGTATTTAGAAATGGTAATTCAAGGAAACTTCATTAATCATGACACTAATGGGAGATCCAAATGTGAAAACAAGGTCCTACAGCATTTTACTTCAAGGAAACACAGAACTCCCAAAGATGCAAGTCAAACTTCCATTTTAACTTTGCTACAGGTATAATTTCACTTTCTCTCCTTTAATTTAGAAAATAATGAAAACAATTCCTGAAGGTTACGATCGTGGATGAGAACATGGGTATTACTGGCCTGCCCAGAAGTAAACTAAAAGGCAACTATATCCCAATTAACAAGATTTGGCTTTAATAAATAGCCTCCTCTGAGCTCCAATTACTACATTAAATCTCCCATAATAAAAAAAGAATATTAAAAACCCGACAGTATTTTAGTTCTGACTCAGTACAAAATTAACTCTCCAGAGACTCCTCAGTAGTTTATAATTTCATCTTTTCAGGATTCTTCTTTTACATTTCCAAACAAAACACAGCATATTTGCTCTCAGTTAAAAGCAGATCTCTTCATGTTTTAGCTGAGCAATTTGGGCTCATTGTTAAGGGCTAAAAAAGCTGGAATCCCAGTGTTCCAACTTCCCTTGGAGCAGCTATAACCTCCCATCAGTAGAAAGCTGTGACTGAGCAGGGACACAGACAGCATCACCACATAGATCAGAGTGGCCTGGCTGGGGTTAGTCTAAAAGACAGAAACATTTCATGTGGCTTCAAGTGTAGTTAGGAGTTAGAGGAGGAGATCACTGGGCTGCTATGCATTTCCACAAACTCACAGAATAGTTGAGGTTGGAAGGGACCTCTGGAGATCATCCAGTCCCACCCCCCTGCCAAGTCAGGGTCCCCCAGAGCAGGTGACACAGGGATACATCCAGGTGGTTAGGAATGTTTTGGATTTTGCACATGTTAGCAATTTAAAGAGCATTTGTAAACAGTGCTGATTTTTGCTCTTTGATTAATGAATTGGGAATGAAGCGGATCTCTAGAGGAAATCAATTTTATTCAATATCAGAGCAAAACATCCCTGCAAATATTTAGAAAATAAGTTATTGAAAGCTGCTCAGTTTACTTCTACAGTTTCTCCTTTCATCTTGTTTTTCACTGCTCTCAGGACTCAGATGAATAAAGCAAAATTAGAACTGCTGGATGCTACTTCAGATGTCTTGGGGTGATAGGAATCATATCCAGAACCTGCATCATTCTTATGACATCTGGTGAGATGTTGCCATCTTCTTACAAGAAAAAGCAGTGATTTCATCCTGAGGCTGCAAGAGCAGAAGTCAGTAGTTTCACAGCACCCTATACAAATAACCCAATGTGGCGGTTTAGGCCAAATTCAGGGAAACGTCCAAAAGGAACGTCTCCTCAAAGGAAGGCAGGTTACAAACCACCCCTCCCCCCAGTTGGGTTCGGGAAAAAACAAATTTTCCTCAGAGGAAAGTGAAGGAGAAAATAAAACTATTTATTTAACAAACACACAGGAAAACAATACTAATAATGCTAAATAATAAAATCTCTCGCTCTGGAGAGAAAACCTGAAAGATTTTAGAGTCCTTCTGTGGGTGTGGTCTCTCTCCTCCTCCTCGGAGCTGGGTTGGCGTGGGGGGCCCCCCTCCAGGCCGGTGGAAGGTCCCCCGGTGGGGTTCTGATGTTCTGGTGTTCTGAACAAGTCCAGAAGAGAAGAAGGGAAAAAAACGAAGTCCCAAGAGGAAAAAAAAACCCTCAATTCTCCGTCCCTCTCCGAAGAAACAGAGCTGAAGAAAACTGACCGAAAAGCCAGAAGAAGTGCTTCCTCTGCCCGCCGCAGAAGTAGCTAATCTCTGTGTCCTTGAAGCACAAACTGTTTTGAAAAGTTCGCTCAGTTTTTTTTTCTCTGTCTCTTGCATCCAGTTTTAAAGGCATAGAAAGACTCAGGAATCATGTCTGGGCATAGAGCAGTGGTAGGGGATACAACAGCATACAGTCACCCCAAGACACCCAAAGAAAACATATTTAAGATTCAGAAATCAGAATGAAGATTGCCTTCCAGAACGACACTCCTTCTCCCTCACTACAAATTATATCTTTGTACACAAAAAGAGAAATAGGCAGAGATATTGGCTATTATTTATTTTTGAACTTTAGAATTGCATGGCATAAAAAATACAAAATCATTTCACTCACTGAAATTAGGACAATGGTTTTTCTTGCAAGAGAGACTTCCAAATATGTGTGAAAAAACAAGTAAATTTCTACCACACTTTTTTGTGTCATATGTGAAATACATTTTAGAAGTTTAAGTTTTTCCACTTTGTCCTGTAAAGCCATCAAATTTTCATAGGCCATTAGCTGTCACAAATGAAAACAGTACAAAACTAGAAACAGATTCTTTTCTTCAACAAATGCGAGTTAAGGCCCTCCTAATCCTTCCAGATCTAGAAAGACTTGGTGAATTTCTAGTTCTCTATAGATAGAAAGCCATTCTGCTGGAAGGGCTGGATGTCTCTGGGTTTCCTTTAGCAGAAGAGCCCACTCTCCAAAGCCTGGGGACAGGGGGAATGCAGCTCAGGCTGCATCACTGTTGAATTATCCAATAATCTTGGCAAGGTCTTCAGCAAAGCAAAAAAAAAAAAAAAATAGCACCTCAATGTTACTAAAAAAATCAAAGGGAAGAGCACATAAAATGACTTCCACATGTCTTAATATAACGTATCAATCTGCAAAATGCCACACACCTCTTCACACTTCACCCTTACATCATCTTTCTTAAAGCTTATGGTCAATTGCTTTCCAAATTTATTTTCTCCCAGTTTTCAGTTGTCTTGAATGTAACTGATGGTGTATCCAGCAATTCCGCTCACACACCACAAATGGAAAGCTTTTTTCCATGAGAATGTCAGCTTGTGAGACTTCAAGTCTAGTTTGACTTGAAAAATCTTACAAAAGATGCCTCTCTTGTTCAGAAATGTTAACACTAGCTTGGATTGTGTTTGTGTGTGTTTTCAAACATCACTGAAAGATTAAGAGGGAGCAACCTCATTAATTTGATTCAGCTAAGGAAGCACCAGGCACTCCCTCCCTCTTTGTCTCTAGCAATACTAAGAAGGCTGATGAAAATTTTCACATCGAGAACTCTGACATTGCTGTGGTGTGTTTCAGCAATATTTAACATTTTCTCTCTGAAACGCAAATTACTGTTCTGTGCTGACTAACCAGAGACTTGAAAGTTCTCTCACCCCGATAGAAAATAACTGTTCTCTTGATTTCCTTTAACACAGAAGCTCCCAGCACTATCGTAAACTGAAAAGGTCACAAGACTGACTTGTATATTTTTATCTCTCAAAGTCTCATTCTTCTTCCATATTATTTATTCTTTGAGATACGAGCAAAACAGCTCCCAGTTCTGAGGCCAAAAGCCACTGCCACTTCCAAACTTCCTTCCAGCACATGGAGGTGAGTACCTGGGGCTGTTCTTACCTCTGCAGACCATTCCTGGCTCTGCAGACCACCTGGCATGGCCTTGAGAGCAGACAAATCCCTGGCTTGGGAAATTGCCATAGCTCATTTTCTGCTGAGCCACCCCCCAAAATCCCTTTGAGTACAGTATGGGTAGCAAACATCCTGGTGGTTCTGTACCTGTCAGGCAGTCTGAACAGCAAGGTGTCACAGAAACACAACACAAAACATCTCTCTCCCTCCTTTCTGTCCCACAAGTCCTTCCAAGGGCCTCCATGCCAGAAGGGGATTATCCTGAACAGCCTCTCAGGGCACATAAGATACTCCGAACCAATTTCATTAGCAAGCTCTGAGCACTGCCAGATATCCCTCAAGGCAAGTTAACCTCCTAGTCACATGAGGTACCAGTAGACAGTATTTTAAAATGATACTTAAAATCAAGGCCCTAAATGCCAAAATCCAATTCATTTGGGTACTAAGCAGCAGGTATGAAAGAAAACCACCACAACAAAACCCCTACTAACTACATCAAACTCAGTAATACTGATTTTAGCTTGTTTTCACTTCCTTGCATTTCATAATCTCCCCTGTCAACTCTGATTCTCACGCATTTAAAAAACCTCAGATGACATTTTAAAGGAATGAAGCTGCTCTGCAGCTGCTGTGCCTTCACCTTCCAGATACTGGGGGCAGGTAAGCATCGGAGGCCACACACCACAGCTGATTTTGAAGGCTTCTACAGTAAGAATCACCACCCAAACAGGAAGATGAAGAATGCTGGGAGAAAATCAGATTACATGTGGAGCTCTCCAGGAGAGCCTCAGAAGGTAATGACTTCAAAAAGTCTATGGAAGAGAAAGATCTTTTTCCTCATGAATATGATGCAGGACTCGAACAGCCAGACATCTGTCACTTTGATAGGTGCATGGTCTCCAGAGCCGTCTAGCTGACAAAACCACATCCATTAAAATACATCCTAAATAAAAAGAGACACAACAGTACATTATTCTTAAAGCTGCTATGTGTCAGACAGATTTGCAATAGGGATTTGATCCAGTCCCAGGCATACCTGTGACTCACCATTAGAAGTCAGAACAATGGGGATCAGGGTACTGTATCAGAAGAATTCAGAAAAACATTGGATCATTTCACATTCTCCTGCATATACTGTATTATCAGAATTTCTTCGGAAGAATGCAATTTAGTTTCCCATTACAGATAATTGGAATGTGTTTTGTCTCAATGCAATGTCCAGCCAAATGAAACACTGAAGAGCATGATTAAAAATCAAATCAAAGCATCTAATAGGTTTTCCTGTCACTGCTCATGGACATACTCTGCATTCACTCTTTTCTAATTCACTGTCTTTATACGTGCATCTTGAAAATAGCTCGGCAAAGCTAATTCATAGTTGTTATTGGGTACAGCATGCCCAACAGTGACAGAAGTAACAATGAAAGCAATTTATTAATAAATATTACAAGAAATTATTTGAATGACACCACCCCATACTGTGCTTCTCCAAAGCAGCATGTCTCCCAGAAAAGAAATAAGCATAGCTCAAATGTAATTTAAGCCATTCCAGTGAGATTGCATCTGGCTTTATTTATCCAAAGCACACTTCTTCCCTCCCCATGAGCCTCTTCCCTGCAAGATCACATTTCACTCTTCTGTCTAAAAAAATGCTCCAAGGATAGAGTCATGCAATTCCTCATCTCCACAGACTCAGGCCAGGGAACTAATTCCCACAGTTTAACTTTGATTCCACATATGGTTTGGCCATAAGGTATTCTTACCTGGTTTGTTTCACAAGTCATGGAACATTTGCAGTATCAGACTGACTTCTGGGTCTGTCTGTCATTAAAAACCCACTGAGGCATAGGAAACATTGAGGTGTACAGCATACGCTAAACCAGAGCAATATGAGAAGAGGCAACACTGCCAACTTTAAAAAATAAAGGAGAACATGATAAACAAATCACATGCTACCAATTACTCCTTTCATTTTTCTTATTAAAAAGAGAAAACATTACTTACGAGCAACATAGTTTTGGTTTTAACTATGGTCAAAACAGACTCAATCCCAAGTACAGCATTTCATTCACTGACACAGGAGATTTCTCTAGGAGAGCTACATGAAGAAGTTCCAAGGCTCAGGGCACACCTGGAGGTTCAGATAAAAGAAATGAAAGGGAATTATGTGAGATGTTCCTGCTCCCAGTACTGGTTACTATGGGTGTGCCTGAGTGCTGTTTATTTTAGGTCCACCCTGCTCCACTCTGCAGCTGTAGCCCTGTCACTCACCTCCAGCAGGTAAAGGAAGATGAGGATTAGGCAAAGAACAGTGAACCTCAGGATCATCATCTCCTGGAACATTTAATGAGCCCTACAGCCTCTCAGTCCTTCTATATTTCTTATTTTCAGATCATTCCCTCATCACCTTAAGAGAAATTATGCCCTCTATACACTCACTAAATACCAATAAAGCAATAAAAGCTTGATTACTAAATGATAGCCATGCTTTTGTCACAAGCTCTGTCAAATCCTGGCTGCACTGACCCAATGAGCCTCTGAACACATCACCACAATACGCAGCAGAGACCTGCACAAACCTGTGTCCTGAAGTAGTGCAGGAAATGTTTCATCACCAAGACAGCCAAAACATTGTGACAGTCCCATTATTTTTCCACAGAGGACTCGGAGAGCCCTTGAGTTAGTCTTCTTAATGGCTTGGATTGCTACAACCCCTTTTCTCCAGAGCAGGAATGTATTGTCCAAACACCATGCCTACGCACTTAAAATTCTTTCATCTAGAAAGCAGTAAGCTAAATTAAAGCTCTTTTTTTTGGACATGAGGTTATTATCAAGATCTAATAACTGACTGACTTACAAAATACCTCCATTTCTCAGCCTTGCCATGCTTTGGAATACCTGATGACTTCTTTCTGAAGTTCTGAAGAAAAAGCACTTTCACTGTGATTGAAGGAAGAAATTTGGTAATGCTGAAATCTTCTTCCTGTGACTGACTTGAGTGGGGGTATGCAAAAAAGAACCACACACTTTCAAGTTCTAGAACAATGTTAAATGGTAATTAACAAGTCCGTATTGAGAGGTGATGTCCATCATCACTCTAATTAGGTTAGAAATAATGTAATATATTTTTCCCCCTACTCAGAAGAGTACTCAAGTGAGCTTTTTCACAACTGGTTTTTTTTTCCAGAAACAGTGGTAAAGTAAGATTTTCTTGTCAGTAGTACTCATAATAACTTTCCTACAACAGAATAAACCATGGGCAATTGCCAAAGTGACTATTAACACTTCTACGGAGCAGCAAGGAAACACATAATGCTGATGTCAGTGGAGTCAAGAGATGAAAATATATTGCTAAAGAATAACTTCTACAAAATGTACAACTGAGGAAATACTGACATTTGGAATTCACAGTTATTTAGTGTTTTCCAAAACACTGCATTCAATAAACCACTGTGTAGTATAAACACTGCATTCAAAGGTATAATGAACTCAAAGTTAGGTCTCAGATGTATTGGCCAGACCCCGGGGTAGAAGGGAGAATAAGTGACAACATCCCCTCCAAACAGGAAGAGCAGAAATTCATACAAGCTCTTGTGACTGAATCCCTCTTGTTGCTACCAGTGTTTATAAAGCTCCTAGAAATAAGATAAAGATGAAAAGCCAAATTAAAGCCAGTAAACTGGGTTCATTCAGACTCTCACTAAATCACCATGAGTTGCTACAGAATCTCTTTAGTTTGAAATCCTCTTTATCAACTAATGTTCTGAAGCAGACCACAAATACCTCTTTCTACTGACTCCCTCATATTTTACTATGGTCCTGTACTAGTTTGAAAACAAACCAGTGGGAGATCGCAAGTCAGAATTATAATTTAATGAGAAAATTAAAATAAATGCAATAGTACAAGAACACTGACAGAGTCAGGATACAACCTGACACCCTGTTAGTCAGGGTGGTGGTAGCAGTCCAGATGAAGTAGTCCTGTTGAAGCAGCGATCACATAGAAGGGTCTGGTCTTCACATGAAGGTCCAGTGATAGCTCTTATACTCTGGGAATCCAGTAGGTAAGGCTGCTTGTGCTGTTCCAAACCCCAGATGTGGGAATGCTTGTCTCCTCCCCCCTGGGCGGAGCGTCTCACAATGGGGTGATGTAATTCTATGAGTCATGCTGTGGGTGCTTGATTGCCCATTAAACAGAGATAGCTCCCCAGAGGGAGTTATCAAGGATGACTCTTGGTAGGAGATAATGAACACTGCTTTAACAGCTTGTGAAGATGATAATAGAATACATACTATTGATTACATCTTACATTGTAACCTAGGACAGGTCCCAATGGCTTACAATCACACCAAGGTGAGGTTTGCAAGTAGATAATATTCTCTATATTAGACAAGTGATATAATTTGAAGGACCACAGAGACTTTTAGACACAGAAGACCTTTGTAAACCAGGGACTTGAACACTGCTTTTGTATCCTGTTCATGCATTCCTTAACTGTGAAATATCTGCATTTCTAGAGAGTTCACAGATGTCCAGTCTATGATGCAAGTCTGGCATTCTGATTCTTAAGAAGGTCTGTACTCACTTTCAGTAATCGGTATGGCCCAGCATTGCCAAATGTTCTTCACCACAAATTTCTTGTCTTTAAATCTCTCGACCAAGTAACGGCTCTCTCTGGGCCTAGGATCACTGCCATACACCCTAACTGGTATAGGGCGTCGGATGCTAAATTCCATAGATTTGTGTTCAGGAGGACTGGAAGCAAAATGACAATCCTCCTTCTCCTCACAATGGCACTCTGCATCTTGCTCAGCAGAAATGCGTATCTTTCCACTTCCAAATTAGGAAAACCAGGAATTTGTGCCCCAAGCAAAAAAATTTAGCCAAGAAATACCCAGGTTACTATTTTAAGGAGAAACTCAGTAAGACAGTAGCACTGTGAGTCAGTAAGATGTAGGAAATAACAGTCAGTACAAAAAGACAAGAGTTTAAAAAGACAGCTTTAACTGACACTTTCTGCACATTTTTAAACAACCCAGCTGAAAGGAACTCAGTAGGATGCAGGGAGTTTTTTTTGTTGTATATGTCAAATGTCTTGAACAAGATATCGAGTCTTGGCCTCTACACCATAGGCCTCTACACCCAATAATTACTATAAAATCTGTTATTAAAGAAGCATTAGTAGACTCATGTTATTAAATCTCCAAGATGCAATACAGATAAAGGGTCAGGTTGGCCTATAAAGCAAAGAAATACTGAACAAGTTTGTCAATTAAATTCTTCCACATTTTTTAGCTCATTTAATGCACTGGACATCGAGTGAAAAAATGGGTTAAGCTTAGACAGATATGCTGCCTATTCCAGTATCAGCATGCTCAGCAGATTCCTTGGGAAAGCTGCTGGAAATACTTTGGTAAGACAAAGTAGGTAACCTAAGTGTCCATGTTGTTGCTTTAACAATAGCAGATATTTGTATCTGGACTGTTTACAAAACAGCACCCCCCTTTATCATTGTAACATAAGACTTTGAAACAAGGTGAAATTGAAATAGCATTTCTGAGGAATAATAAATTGCAGATGAAACTTACAGTGTTAAATGGGGAGGGAAGCATTCAAATCCTTGATGATTGCTGGAAATACCAGAGAATGAAAGAAAAGATGTTCAAAGTATATATAAATATACCTTTGCATAGGGTATCTTTTTACTCCTATGATGAATCCTTCTGAATCCAGTGTCTGTGTACAATCCAGCTGAACAGCCTGCTCTCCAATTACATAATCAGAACTCAGAGATAAGTCAGATAAAACTTAATGGCCTCAACTAACACTGCATCACTTGAAAGGGTGGGGGGGAGTGCTTGTGTGTAAACATACAGCGATTTGTTTTTTACTTTTTTAGGAAAAGTATGGGAAATATGGGGTGAGCAAATATAAATAAGGTACACTGACTCATAAATTAGTATCAATGCCCCAGATACTAAAAATATATAAGGGTGTCTGCTGCACATCTATATAGCGTATGTATTTCTATAAAGGGATAAAATTATCACCTTTTTTTCTATGTCAAATCCTGATAGGAAATTCATGTCTCATTTCACCGTGTGCTGGTTTTAGAAGTTCAAGGTTTTTCTTTTGGCTATGTAAAAATATACTCTGAAATGTCAGGACATGAGGCAGTATTAGCCCAGTACAGAACTAATAAATACATTCTGAATTCTGCTTGAACAGTCTTGGTGAGCTACACATAGTGTTCACTCGTTTCATAAACCCTTTGGTAACTTCTGGAAGGAAATGGCATTGAATTACAGTTGCACAAAGAAGATACCACTGATGGTAATGACAAATATTTTTGTTGCCTGCTATAAACATACAAAACATAATCAATTAAATATTCCAAGTCTGCTATTTATTTGCAAGGGAATAGGGAGATCAGTTTGAAGTAACAGACAATAAGAAACTGCTTTCTATGCTAAGAATTGTTACGGAAAGGAAAGGAGACAGAGTGAAGGTCATGTTTTGTATTGCAGCTAGCAAGAAAGGTTCAGTTCTTTTATTATGAACGGAGAGGATTTAAAAATAAGTATTACAAGCAGTATAAAATACAATCCTCTAACAGACACCAAAATTATTTCTTGTGTGTTCCCAGCAAATCTTTTTGACTGTTAAAAAGAAGGAAGGTTCCCGATGACTTTGAAAGAGCGGCTAATACCAGGCACAGCAGAAAATCTTTTTTTCTCTCCCCAAAAGAAGGAACTTTTCAAGGCGCAGAACCCATTGTTCTACCACTGAATACTGAATAACAATACACCTGTCTTTCAGAAACATCATCATCAACTTGGTTTGGCTTTCAGGTCACATAGAGCACTTGGTTATGCAAAACACACAAGAATATTGTGGGGACCCATCTCAAACTACACAGAATTCACATAAAGGAGAAAGTTGTGTTTTGCATGACGCCATACAAGGTTGTGTTGCAAGAATGCAGTTGTTTTGTCTGGGAATATGAGGAAGAAGGTCTTTTTTAGCTTAAGCAACTTGTCTTGAACTCTTTTTTCCCCCCTCAGTCTGCTCAAATTCACACAGATCTATATATGCTCAAAAATGACTTTCATATTCTAGGAATCTGGTTTGGGGACATATTGTTTCACTATTTGACCATACTGCTGATATGTGGAAAGTTTAGTGGAGAAAATGGAAAAGTGAGACTGTGGAAGAGGGATGTCACCATTTCCAACTAAAGCTGCTATGTTCTTTCACACCCATACTCCTGGCATAAGCCCATACTCCTTCTGTCCCCCACATGAAGAATCATTGCCTGTGTTATTGGTTACCACACCCTGCGAGACCTTCTGCTACAGCTGCTCATGAAAATGCTCCTGAGCCCAGATCTTGGCAAAGGGACACAAAGAAATCCATCCACGAGAACTATTTATGTACAGCCAGGTCAGGCCTAGGATGCAGCCACCTGAGGAGCTGAGGGAACATGAACCTCAGAGGAGTGAAGGTGGATGGGCAGCTGTAACCAGCAGTGGAGTTATGGTCCCTCTGTCAGTGCAGGGAGCTCAGCTTGTCCTTACTGACTCTTCCTTCTGAAACCTTCTGCTGGGTGTTGTGGCAGCTGAGCCAGCGGTGGTGGAGGCCAAGGGGCCAAAGAGCTCCGGAGCAGAAGAGGCCTGTTGGTGGGCCAGCTTCAAAGTTTAATATCACTCCATGAGTCAGGGTGAGAAAAGCCTCCCCCATCAGGCTTTGTGGTTCTATGCAGATTTGGTCTGTCTGGTTGGCCAGTTGGCCATACGCCCCTTTTACCCCTTAAAAGGTTGTAATCCAGTAAGTCCGCGCCTTCCTTCTCCCCATTGGTTGTTGTTATATTACTCCACCTCCTCTCCACCCCTGTACCCTCAACCCATTGGTTACTGGTGCTCTGCCCACCTCCTTTCTGTAACCCTATATAAGCTTGTCATTGCCCTCAGATGGGGTTCTTCGTCCATGGATCCCTTCGGGGTGGCTTTAGAATAAACCCTTTGGAACTCTATACGAGGAATCCCTGAGCTATCCAGCTTAGTGTGAGCATGTGCTTTGTGCCTCCATGGGCACGGGTGTGAAAGTCGGCCAGCTAGCGTGCTAAATGGAACTGCCAGCCAGATCTCTTGCCAGGGACGCTTTTGGGAGGACACGGCGACCTCTCCACCAACCACGCGCACCGCGTTAGCTGGGTACTTTGAGAAGGCATTAATTTAGTTTCCCCAGGAATGTGTTTCTGGAAGAGGAAAGCATAGTTACGGGTGATTTCTGAGCCTTTGCCTCCTGCAAGTCCAGTTCAAGGTGCTGTTTTGATTCACAACATAGATGTCAAAAACAGGGTATTATTTTTGCCTGATCTCTAGAATCAAGCATTTTAAACAAGTGAAATACTTACAATAATCTGAAACTTCTGAGAATCAGGCAAGGTCTCTTCAGCTTAAGGTAAATTCACACAACCTATCTGGCTTGCCAACACAGCAAAATAATACTGCAGCTATTATATAAAGATGTTGACATTGTTCTACAGAAATGTATAATACTTGTTAGTTTTATTCTTTACCAAAAAGCTCATAATCTTTCTAGCTTTTAGGTATTCTTAGCGTAAGAGAATTACTGACCTATAGTGCTGTAAATTTAAAAAAAAAATTTAAATAAGGATATTACAAAATACCTTTTTTACCTGAAAGGAAGCAGCAGCCAGAAGAGCAACTGCATCTTTGGAAATCATCAGTTTGTATTACAGCCTGTAGTAACTGTATCTTCCTACATTTCATCCCAAGTGTTAGTACAGCTTGTATCTGCAGGCAGCTCTGGGATACAGTAGGCCTTGGAATTGAGACGCACAAGCTTGGGACAGGAACTGAACAACAGTGCATCAAACTGAAATATTTAGGCACACAAACTAGTTGGCATAAACCATTCAAAGGTAAACGACGTTCTACTGAAGTTGTTAGCACTGTCACTGCAGCTATTTTATTTGTGGTATTTACAGATCACAAACAGCCCTTTTATTACGTCCCATCCTTAAAATAAAGAAAACAAACCCAAACCTCACTGGTAGCATAACTAATGTAGTTAGCTCACTACCATTCTTCTCTCCCCACATCAACTATATCTAAAATGGAAGACAATCTTTCTCAAAACTCATCCTAATCCTTCCTCTGTTCAGGTTCAGATATTGACTGAATCTCACCTAATTGAACTGTGTCACTTCACAAGGTAGTAAAGCAGAACATGGGGAACACTTACACTACAAACATAATTAAAAAGATGGTAGCTCTGTAATTAGCTTGCTATTTGTCTGAGCAAACAAAGCACTTGCCTGTAACACACAAAGACATCCTTGTCTTTCATAATTTATTCCCAGGCTGGCATAGGAAGTAACGTGCTAGACCCTACAAAGGGTGAGATTACAAAGATAGCCAAGATCATTTACGTGAAAAATCCACCAACATAGCAAAAGTATGAAGAAAGGCCTTTACTAGGAGGAAGTCACCTGCTCACCATAGCTGTAGAGGAACCAAAGTGTAAGAAACTGATTGTTCCCTTGGCACCGCTATGATGCATTGGCCTGTTCCTTCTGTTAGCAAGATCCTGAGTCTCTGGGGATTCCCCAATTCCCAAAAGGCTTCCCACAGCTATGGCCAAGCAAGCCTAAATCATACTGCTATCAACTGCACTGCAGTATAGGGATGTTGCTGTGGATTAATTTTGACATATTCCTCTTGGCCATTTGTTCCTGAGATGTCAGTCTAGATGAGGCAGACATCCTCCTGTTTTCTTTTGGAAAAACTACTAGAGATTTGCTGCTGTGCTGCTTCTTGCTATCAGCCATTCCACAGAACCATTTTTTGTAAATGTTTTAGAACACTGTAATTAAATATTCACTGATATTTGCTTTCAAACTGTAGGTATTCTTTCACCTGTCTAATTAATGCAGTGTATAGTACTGTCTTAGGGATAGTTTGTTATCCTATACCATTTTTGGTTTTGTTTTGTGTCCGGGGTAGTGACTGCCCCACCCCGCCCCACCCTCCACCCTAGCTCTCGGAGTATTGTGATGGGTGAGATCCAGCCCAGGATTTCCTGTGAGTTGCACGGAGGGACGGTGGTCTTTTCCTGTGGGGTGATCGGCTCAAGGACCACGCAGCGCAGTGTCTCTGACCAGAGATATTGTTGCTTTGTGGGTTTTGCCTGTTCCTTTTTGTTCTCTTCCTTCGGCGCTGTGACTGGGCTTACTGGCTCGCTTCTCTACTTCCCTGCTGCTTGGGAGGCCAAAGCCAGTGCGAGCCGTGCTGGGACCCGGCACCCCGTCCCCTGCCAGGGCCGCCCCTTCTGCACAGCCTGACCCAGGGACCAGCCGTCGCCGGTGAGCTACCCAGGGGAGTGATTCCCCTCTCAGCCTTGCTGTCCTCTGCCGCTGCTTCAGGGCTTCTTGCCCCGCTGTAACCCGACACCCAGACACCCTGTGGCTTTGGGCATGGCCCCAGAGTTTCTGCTACACTTTGTTTGCCACCCCGGGTGTGCTGGCATCTGCTGTTCCAGTTGCTGCTCCAAGGTTCCTGCTACAGCCCATTTAGCCATACAGAGGGGCACTGGGATCAGCTGCTGATCAGTGACTTTGTAAAAGAAACCCCTTTTCTATCTCGTCCGCCGGCGTGTCCGCCATTACCACGTGAGGGAGACGCGGCTGAGCTGGCGCCACAGCGCCCCCTGCAGGCGCGGGGGAACCATCGCACCCCCCTGCCTGGCCGGGAGCCACCAGCGCCCCCTGCCGGCTGTGACCGGAACTGCACCGAAGGGGAAAGTGCCTGCGGCCGAGAGAGGCTGGCACTGGGTTCTGCTTCTGTTTGTTGTTGCTGCCGGTGGTGGTGTTTGTCTGCCTTGTTATACATTTACATGCTAGTAAAGAGGTGTTACTCCTTTTCCCATATCTTTGCTTGAAAGCCCCTTAATTACAAAGTTACAATAATTCAGAGGGAAGGGGATCATATTTTCCATTCCAAGGGATGTTCCCGCCTTCCCTGGCAGACACCTGTCTTTCAAACCAAGACAAATACACAGGGGAAATTAAACTTCTGGGGCTTTTTTTTTTATTGCCAGCTGTAAACATACAAACTCAAACTACACCAATCTTTTGTAAATTTTACTATGTCACACCAAGACTGTTAAATTTGAGTTGGATTACAAACAGGATTCCAAGAGAATAACTCTACTATTTTTTTAAAGAATCACAGATCTCATCATCCAGCTGGTAAAGAAAAAGCTCTTAGTTTCCTGTAGTTGTTTCAGTTTCCAGCTGTTCCTCATACCTTTCATCCCACCTTGGAGAGCCAATGAATTACCCAGATCTGCTCACCTCCAATGCCTGGCACAGCACAGTCATGATGCAATCACGAGTGAAGACAGCACTGTTAGGTACTTAAGCCACCTTTTTTTCTGAGTGACTTTGTTGCTCCATGTGTCCAACTCTACTAGGAAGATCATTCTATGGAATATAATAGTAACACATACATTTTTCACAATGCTATGTAGGCAAAGTATTTTTTGTTTTAAAAAATTGAATGAAACTACTACAGCAAGAGATGGTAATTCTCTTTGGGCTCTGTAGGATTCTTAACAGTTCTCTCAATCAGCCTCATTTCCCTTTTGTACTTAGCATTTTTGCAGCTGTTTACTTCTGCTAACACATCCTCAAGCATTCACTGGCTTATAAGATAATGTGGGTAAGGCTGATGTGAAGACTCAGTTAGTCTGTGCAGGCTTTTGTGGTGTCAGGAGCAATCATCAGTTTATTTGCGACCTTACATGATGGCACACTTTTAGAGGATTATCTATCTGCTCAGCACATTTTCCCTTATTCAACCAATGGCAAAATCTGCTACACAATCAACTCTCATCAACACACTGCCTCCTAGGTAGACAGCAAATATAAGACAAGAAAATATATAACTTGTATCCTTTTTGACAACTTTTTTTCTGTTAAAGCTAAGAAAAAATCTGAATAAAAATTCTGCCTCAGAAAAATCAAGCCACACACTGGAAACAAGGATCAAACCCTTGATTTACATACACTGAAAGAACAGGAGACTGCACCATGAAAATCAAAAATCAGAGGATATTGATGATAAAGAAGGTGATATGTATGTGCATGAGGTAACCCTGGACACTGGCATACAATTCATACTCAGATATCAAAAAAGTCTAGGTGTTTCTTGTTATAGGACTCTCTGAATAATACTTACAGAATCTTCTAGTAGAGAAGTACACACTCAGGTTTCTCACATCAAAAAGAAGAATAATCCACCTATCTATGGAGTGGAGTGTCCTGTGGAGACACAGGGCATGATCCTATTAAAATGTTAATTTACCAATTATGTACAAAATGGAAAAAAGGAGAAACAGACATTTAAAATTTTATTAGCTTTATCCACACTGAGCAGAGCAGCCTACAAAATCCACTGCTTTGCTTCACTTCAAAAAATGTTTTAGAACTTAAAATAGATATGTTATGGTACGCTCTGGATCTTAAATCTGAATATAAATATATCTATTTCAAAATATGTGAAGCAGCATAAAAGGTGGTAAACACCCCAGTTTCATTAGTACTTGACTTCCAAAGGGTAAAGCTGTTCCATCAGCTAGAAGCCTTCTGAGGCAAGGAGTAATGAGTATTTTTGTGAAGCCACATTCATCCGCTGATGACACATGGGACCTAACTCTGGAAACACATACTAATTTATCAACTTGTATTCACAGCTGCTGGCCCAAACCAAATGGGCACACAGAATCACCAATTAGCCAATGACATCCAGTGGACAGGCCTTCTGTCACAGGGCCATCACTCCTGTTGCCATCCAAACCACAGGGCAGTTGAGCAGCTTGAAGCTGGTCAGTCCTTTATCCCAGCTCCCCCCAGACAAGTGTCTCTGTGACCTTGCGTTGTCTAGCAACGTACTCCATGCAAGTGTCTGTGCCACAGCCCAGGAGGCTGCTGTGGAGCACAGAAACATCTCCATCTACCAAATCACTGCCCTTAGCACTGCCTGAGCTTCAGAAGGCACCCGGCCCCTCCTGGATCACTCAGCTGACTAATTTAGTCTGAAAACAAGTTGATGGTTTGTCTCAGTTTGGAGACAAATTTAGGACAAAACACACTGAAATTAGTGTTTCCTCTAAACAGAAGGGCTCCAGTAATCCCTTT
>VXAZ01007501.1:0-12718 GCA_013399875.1 Gymnorhina tibicen
CGAGCCCAAAACTTGCTCGTTTCAGCTTTGTCCGTGGTCACGTTTGGAAACTCCTTAAAAATCCAACGGACGAAGCTCTTTAGCTGCCCCTTAGAAAACGAATTTTTATTTTTAATAAGGGATAACTTGATAACTAAATAAAACTCCCGCTGCCCCTTGGTCAATTTGTTTCCCATTTTAAAATTTTTTGGGGCAGAAAAACCCACCCGTGGTGCCTGAAAAAGGTAAAACTAAACAAAAAGGTGGAGGGGGGGCCAGAAGATGCTTACCGTATCCCTACGCCGGCTTTGAGTCTGAGTCCACAGGCTCCTATTGGCTCCCTCCAACCAAGGCTGCAGCACCAGGTCTTCTCCTTTGTAATCCAATAGCCCCGGGAGCACCGTGCCTTAAAACAGGGCGTGCTCACACGGGGTTGTGGCTAACACCGGGTCTCCTCGCTGGAGCTCACAGGAACAGTCCAGAACAGTCCAGGTCCAGTTCAGGGTCCCTGTTCGGTGCGCCACTTGTTGCCGGGCGTCGCCTGACCACCCTCGGGCCGGACGCCGGCTCCCTGTGAGCCCAAGAGACCAGGCTGTGGGGTGGCTGTCTCACCTCCGGGAGGCGGAGCAGCTCCAGTCCAGTGGCAAACCAAGGCGCTGGAAGAAGGGAACGAAGTAAAGGGTCTGGGAGGAGAGCTCCCTGAAGTCCTCTTTATTGAGAGAAGGGGGACGGAGGTCGGGAAGAGAGAACTCCTCAGGGATTTCTCCAAGGAGGGGCCGGGTGCACAGGGGTCTTATAGGGGTCCAGGGTCCAATGGGGTAACAGAACTTGGGGAAAGACAGGTAAGGGGTCTAATAAAATCGCGTAAGGGGACGGTACAAATGGACAGAACCAATGAAACTTCGAACTCAACAGAACTTTCTGGAGGAGAGGTGGGGGCTCAGACCTCAGTCCCGCCTGCTGGGCTGTCCCCTGAGAGGCTGTGTCCCGCCTCTGAGGTGGCGTCCTCGTGATGGACAGCCGCAGCAATTGGGGCGGAACCCACCACAGTCATCTGCTTGCATTATCTTCTAGTGTATTCCAGCAATGGTGGAAATGATCACTTTTCTATGGGACCAAAAGTATACTGTTGTAGAAAGCAAATTCTATTACTGATTCTGGGTACTGGCAAAAAATACCCATTATGGGATTTTGCAAGAATCCTTCTTTCCCTTTCTATATTCTTGATTGTATTTAGCTTGCTTGCTTTGACTTATGCTAGGTATTGTAAGTCATATTTTGGTTAAAAGCTGAAAGTTATGAGGAAACACTTTTATCAAATTATAAATCTGAGAGAAGGATAATTGGATGCACAGTTTATTTTACATGAAGCATCAGATTTATAGAAGTATGGAGTGTGAAAGTTTAACTCAATTTTCCTTCCACAGCATGGAACCTTGTACTGCAGAAGCTATTTTAAAATAATACAATTTTAAACAGTATGAGTACAGTAAAACTAAAAATAGCACCACACTATTTAAAGTAGCTGTATGGAAAAAATAACTCCTGTCCTGAGGCTCTTGCACTATTACCCAGAAATGCCTGAACATCAGGCAGGGTGTCTCAGCTAGGTTTAGGAGTAAAATGGGTGTTGCATTATTAATTTTATTTTTGGTAGTGGTCATTTTCAAACAGAAATGTTGCAGATTTCTGTAGATCAGTCAGACTTAATACTCAATCAGCTCTGCAAAAAGAAAAAAAAGAAAGAAAAAAAAGTTGCCAGTGACATACAGTTTATCAGGACAAGTTGTGTTCCATTAGCTGCCCCAGGCTTCCCAGGAGTGGAAATTTGCACTAGCAGCCCAGAATGTGAAAGCTTATAAACTGAGGAAAACTTCTGTGAAAAAACAGTGCTCTAGGCCAACAGGATGCAGCTGAAATATTGCAGGATAAGTTCTTGCCATATTAAACCACAGCTGAGAACATGTGTGCCACCTGACACCCTGGGGAGTTTTGATATGGGACAAAGGTTAGTGAGTACTTGATGTCCACAAGGAATTCTGGTTTACAGAGTTATCCAGACAGCTCTGACTAACAGTGGTGGAGACTATATTTGCTGTCTTCTTTAAATACTTTGATTACATATATAACAGTGTTGGAGTGAGAACTCCTCTGGACTCAGGCCCAGAGGAAAATCAAAGCACGGGGATTGAATTAAAACCTTTGGATAAACTGAGATACATGAAGTCACACCAAAGGGAAGTAGAAAAATAGATTTTTAGCCTTTAGGAGAAATATATGCTAAGTGCCTTAAGTTTTAAAAAGCTGCAGTAAAGAGACCTTAAACACAGTTTGTACTGCAACAGTGTTGTTTTTCACAGAATTTCTCTACTTTAGACAAAACATAGATGGAACTATACTGTTCACATTTTTTAGATTAGAGTGTTCTCATAAAAGAACTGATGAAAGCAAAATACGCAAATCTGTGTAATACCTATGTAAGGCTTGTGTAAAATCTACGACTGTTAGGATTAGACCAGGATAGGTTAAGAAAAGAAAAAACTAGAATTGTGTATTAGTCCTATTGGCCAATTAGCAAATATATTGAACACTTCTGTAAGTTTCACATCTCTCCATCTACAACATCTACAGGTGTTACATCTTGCTGTTTGCCTGCTGCTGCTGCCGCTGTTGCTGCTTGATTCTCGCGTTTAACCCCTTCGGACTCTGCCTTCAGAGNAGAACTGATGAAAGCAAAATACGCAAATCTGTGTAATACCTATGTAAGGCTTGTGTAAAATCTACGACTGTTAGGATTAGACCAGGATAGGTTAAGAAAAGAAAAAACTAGAATTGTGTATTAGTCCTATTGGCCAATTAGCAAATATATTGAACACTTCTGTAAGTTTCACATCTCTCCATCTACAACATCTACAGGTGTTACATCTTGCTGTTAGCCTGCTGCTGCCGCTGTTGCTGCCTGATTCTCACGTTTAACCCCTTCGGACTCTGCCTTCAGAGAACCATGGAACTACAATAAACAACTTTAGCAGAAGAGCAGCTTTTTCTGCTTTTTCGCCTTCGGCCACAAAGGGAAGGCTCCCCATCATAAGGTCAATACACAGCAGTATCTATCTGTGGCCAGATGTGTACAAGCTCTATGGAAAATCACTAGATTATAGTGAAGCCAGACATCTTCCTTTCAGCTACTTCCTTAGACCTGCTCTGAAGTACAAAGCTTCAGAGATATTAATCACAGGGAAATTAAAATTTTTGTAGACTTTTAAAAAAGCATTAAAAAACATTTAACAAATGTTAGTTATTTTATCTCAAATATTAAAACTGAAACCAGCAAGTTTACTACTTGCCTGGGAAGTGCAAGAGCACTAGAATGGGTGCCTGTGTAGGAATTAAGAGTCTATTCATCTGTGTGTATCTCAAACAATGTGGTTCTGAACTTTGATACTGATAGTTCTTTCATAATAATTAAAGACAGATTCTGGTCTCAGTAATGAATTATTCTGGATATAAAGCAGTGGGATATATCTGATTTTAGCCCTACAGAAAAAATACTTTTTTCAACTGCAGGTTAAAATGCTTTAAAAACCGAAAGATATCAAAGGCAGAAGAACGCTTTAAAGAGTGTGCACATACTGAGGGTGTTCAGTGCCTCTTACAACATTCTTCTTGCTTATGTGCCAATTGTCCTCTATCACTTCTGGATCAAACCTTCTTTTCCCACCAGATGTCATTTTCACCACGGATTCAGGCCCTGCTCCTGGCACTCGCTCTTGTCCGTTCTGTGAAGACTCTTACGTTGGCAGGAGAATGCAAGCACTCTGTAACATTGGTCTTACAGAAAGAATCACTGCAATGCAATTTCCTCCTCGAACAAGAATGAACTGTGATGGACGAGAGGGGATGCAATTCCTTCCCTTTATGCAATGAAACAAAGAGGGAATCCAGGGACAAGAGAACCTGGGAACAGCCCCTTTAAACTGAACAGCACGAAAGACCACTATTTTATAATGTCTGATGACTCCTTGCAGGTGTCCTGGTATTTTGCAGAGGCATTGGTACACCACTCGTGCCGATTTAGAGGGCTCAGAAATCAGTCCTAAGTGCTTGCCCTGTACACACTGCTCACAGGGGACTTCAGCTGCGTCTCTGCATGACCTGTCCATAATTCTATCCCTGCTTCTTCTGTTTCAAACTGTGTATGGATAAGCTCTAGGATGTAATGTGCAACTCCAACTTTCTCAACAGAACAGTGTGTAGTCATTCACATCTGCTAACAGTGTCAAAACAGTTTTTATTGCTTTTTACTCCTGTTAAGCTTTGCAGAGACAATACAGCTGAATTGCAAGGCTGGTGCATTATTAACGGCACATTTGCTGAGTTTCCCATAGAGAATAGTCTCTGCTAGCATTGTGTGAGCCAAATATGCAGCCTTGCTTATCCCCTAATGCTGCATTGAATGTAGGACTGCTGGGTGAGGAGCAGCTCAGCATTTACCTTAGATGTGAACTGGAGCCATGAACATGGACTTTTTCAATGCCCTGCTTCAGGGAACAGATAGGATTAAAGAGGCTCATCATAAATACAGAAGGAAATCCCAGGTGTGACTCAAGTTACACAGAACTGCTGAGGCCTAAATTTTGCTCCTGCTTCACATGTATTCATCAGAAGACAGGATTTGTTCTGCATTTGTGTACACAGAGTAGACCTGATGCGTCTTTCATATTGATGTATTTTTCAGTGGTACATAACATAAATGTTTATTTTATGTAGGAATATAGCTTTGCTATGTTTTCTAGTCATTATCCGAGAGAGATAATGGTAATGTCGTTTAAGACAAACTGTTGAAAGCGCAGGATTTAGCTGTACTTCTCACTGAGCATAAAAGCATTGCTTGTGGGTTTTTTTCAGGCTGACCTTTAAGTTTAAAACTGCTGAAATGATTACTGAGGCTGATGAACCTTCCTGGTGTAATTAATGCTACTTACAAGAAAAGGGAGTTATGCATGAAAACTTCAAGGACTTCTCTGCAGCAAGAATTCCTTGAATATGTATGAGTTGGTTGTAAGTAGAGACCAGAAATTGTGTGAGCACTTAAAGGCAGAGAAAGGTACTCTGTAAATCTAGTAGATGCCAAAGAGCCCCTGCAAGCTGGTACATCTAAGTTTTGTAAACGTGGCCCTCAGTCTTCCTAGCTGAGTGCTGTCATAGCCATGTCACTTGTGCTTCAAGGGCAGAGGTAAGGCAAATTATGCATATGGAGTAGTCATTTCTCAGTATTCAGCAGGTACAGTGATGTGGTGGCATAATTTCAAGTTTGTGAACATGATTTTAGGTGGAGCTGAGGACTAAAAGGATTTGCAATGTCTGCAGAGACCTTGGTAGGGAGACATTGGAGCTGAAATGCTGATAGAAAAGAGAAGCATCTGTAAGCAAAGCTTTCATGATGAGCTAGAAGAACTGGCAGAGCAAGGGCAAGAGCAAGATGAGCAAGGGCAAGGGCAAGATGTGCAAGAGCAGAGCTGGAGGAGCAGGCAGGGCTCAAACAGGGGTGCAAGGTTCAACCAGGAGAGCAGGTAACACTTGTGGCCAGGAGCAGCAGCTAATGCTGTAGGGCCAGCAACAGCTTGGATAAAGCCTTGTTATCCTCCTCTGCAGGTGACAAAGCCCTGGGACCTGCTGACTGCAAACTGAAAAGGGATTGATAGTAAAGAAGATGAGAAAACAGCCTACACCAAGGTGCTAGGGAAGAAACTTGTAAGATTACAATGCAACTTCGTTTTGGTCTTGTTGCTTTCTTTTTTCTCCCATTCATTAAAGTAATTTATTAAGAAAACTGATATAGCTTTAGGTGTGGAAAAACTAGTTTAGTTTAGTTTAAACAATTTAGTTTTATTTTTCCCAGTTTTGGGGTGGGGATTCAGGCTGATGTTTTATTACTGGCCACTAAAGTTTAAACCTGGCATGGCTGATATCAACCAAAGGCTGTCAGAAATGTTGTAGAAGGCTGTGTATGATCTCAGGACATCTGTCCTGAATGATTATGACATGTCATAGTAGGTTCTTTTGGCTGCAATTCGAAGGGATATGCTATTTAAGTGAATATCCACTTCTTTTCCCTTCTATTAGTAGGATATATTGACAGATGAGGGAAGACAGTGGCAACTGAACCCATGCCAGACTTATCTCTACAGTATTTGCATGGGGAGGTGGATCTGACATTACAGAATGACTGAGGGTGGCTGTGAATCTGTGCTTACTATAGCTGTATTCATATAATTTTGATTTTATAGATTTGTAAAAATAACATAGATCTTCACCCCACATGAAATGGACTGTGCATGCTGTTGGTTGTTTGGACTCTTGAGAAGCATTTCCTGCAAAAAAACCCAAAAAACCCCAAAACCCTGAAAATCTCAGAACAAAACAACTGATAGTTAAAAAGCACTGTGACAATCAAACAACAAGAGCAGAAAAAATGTTTAGAAGAGACATATGGCTTACCATGCTGGCCCATTTTTGGTTGATCTTTTTCCAATCCTTCTGCTCTCTCAATATAACCTCTCTCTCAGTCCCTCCTTTATTCCATAAGCCCATCTGCCTTCATCTGTTAATTCAGCCCTCTGTTACTACTGAATTGTTTATCAGCCAAATGAATGTGGACGATGAGCTCTTCTATTCATTCCAACCTAGTTAAAACAGTCCTGCTACTCAGTGGTGGGTCAGTGTTGAGAAAAATGTAAATAATTAATGATTTGTCTGGAAATCCTTGAGAGGGAGGCCAAAACAACTGAGCATTTGGCATCTTCAAAAAAATTTTCAAGGCCTGGATGCAGGCAGGAATAATCTCATCTTCACCACCCTAATTGAGTACAGAGTGATTTGTGGCTTAGTGTGCTTTCACAAGGTAAGAGGAACACCCCTGTTTGTCTTGGGCTAGTTCAGTCTGGGAGAGATCTTATGAGATGTCTGAACTGATCCAACAGGCTTAACTACTCATGAAAGGTGAAATTTCAACTTTTTTCTTCTCCTTGGAAAGCACTGCTTGTCCACGTGCTTTCACCTCTCTGTAGTGTACCAGTGGGAGCTGTTGGTCTGACTCCTGTTCAGCTAGTGGAAAATTAACCCAGTAAACAGTGGGTACTGAAAGAAACTGTGGGAGAGCCTCAGCAAGAAGGTGTGGGACCACCAGATCAGAAATTGGGTGCAGAGCAAAACCGGAAGCATCCCCTTTCCGCAAGGATTCATTCATCCCTTTCCAATACCCACTCTCATCGAAAGAAAAACCCCTCTGGCTGCGTTCTAGCACAATGTTAAGGCATGTATCTAAACACATTAATAGTTGCTGGGCAGTAATTTAGCAGTGCTGCCTGTGTGAAAGGTAAACTTGGTGAACTTCATCAAAACTAGTCCTCTTGGGAGAGTACCTTCGAAACCCATTCCTGTAACTAGAGATTTTCTCAGTTTGCCCCTTCAGAGGAGGTCTCCATTTGAGATTAAAACTAAATATATGTTAATTAAGCCAAATCACTATGGTGCTGTGATTCTCTAGGGGTCTCTTCTCTTCTGGCTTAAGTGTTGTAGTCATGATGTAGGGCCAACTTTTTTCATAGACAACGAGGCAACTATCCCTGTCTTCTAGCAGGGATTCCTAAGAAGATAAGAATTGCATATATACTCTGAGTGTCCCACTTTACGCAATCCATGCAATCTTTAAACTGGTTGAGACCTCTGATACGTATTAGATGAGGGAGTCTCAATACTGAGTTCTTTTAAGTTTTATGACAGGCAGGTAGAGGAGAAGTGACTCTGATAAAGGGTATTCCCACCCCCACTTTCCTGGTGTGGGAGATAAAGCTGTAATGTGAAATCACCATTCACTAAAGATGTATCAAAGAAGATACAGGAACACTCATCAAAATAATTTCATTGGTGGCAGAACAACTTGTGGGCTCAATCTTTGTGTCATTGAACATGCTTTATGAATCTTTTTCGTTAAGTAGAGCCTCAGTTGTAAAAATAATTGGTCTCTTAGTAGCATTATCATAGGCTTTATGCAGGAAAAATATGCAGTGTGTTTGCCCACGTAGAATAATGTTTCATAATCACTGATTCTCTTCTATCAGGGATGCTAATATTTAACCTCCTTCTGTTTTGAAGCTGGTTATCATTTGCTCCAGAAAGAGATTCAAGGTAAAGGAAAATGAACTTAACAGGGCCAAATGTCAAAACAGTGTATATCTACATGTAAAACAATTAGGCAAAACTGCAAAAATCAGGCCATGCAAATGATTGCAGCTGAGGGGCTAGAATTCTTTTGATCAAGTTGGTTAAATGCTCCAGTAATTCCGTTCCTCTGTAAAGAAACTTCTCTGAAAACCCAGGATAAAACAGGGATGGAGTTAGGGCTGTTGCATAGCACGCTGTCTGCTCCTCTGAGGAAGAATGTTTACAGGGGGTGCAGTCCTGCTAGGACAGAAATCACTTTTACACCTGCCCCATATCATTCCCCAACAATTATAATCTTTGGTCAATTGTTCTAGGAGACTGTCCATCATGGCCTCCCCAAATGTTCAGATCTGGGCTGCCAGAAAGGAAGGAAGGTTACAGTGACTAAGAAAAAGGCAGCTCCTGCCCAAGAGCTCCTAAAAGAAAGCACTCTGTTAAGGCCTGAAGTCTGAGCATCTACACAAGACAAGTACCTACTGCTATGCTTAAGTGTGGCATCAGCTGAGGTATGAGCAATCCCATCCGTGTAAGCCAAAATACAGTAAAAAACATTAGACAGCATCAGCCAAGAGCCTCTTTAAAGGCAGTCTTTTTCTGTCAGTAACAAAGTTCAGAGTCCCAACAGAGCAAATAATCCAAAGTCAAAAACCACAGGAGATAGGTCTGAGAATATCACTTGGACAAAATGAGCCTAGCATCGAGCAATGCTGCCCTAGATCATCTGAGTGGCAGTCTCTTTATCAGGCAAAAATCATGTTTATTGGTAAAATTTAGTGAATACTAAGTTGCAGAAAAGAGGTGTTCTTACATGCCATCTAGCTCAGCTGGAGATGAATCCAGCATAAAAACGTAGCGTATGTCCAAATTTACATATGAACTGTTAAATTACCCTATTCTGCCAAGGTGGTGGATTCCCATTTATCAGTCATCCAGTCTTTATTTATTCATAAGCCACCCAGAGCCAGTGGCAGGCTAATGGATGCGCTCCTATATTTGACTGATTCAAAGGGCAATATAAAGCTTAAGCAGCTTGAAGTTACTCTTGGACTTCACACAGCTTTAAGGCAGGAGCCTAATCAGTGATTAGAGACTGAACCGTTTCTTCTTTCAGAAAAGCTCTCTTGGGGAAAGTTTGGGTCTGTTTGTACCTGGCCCCCAACAAATGCAAGGTATGAGTATACTTTGTGAGAGCTTTACTCCATCCTACCACTGTCACCCAGATCAGCACAAGTCTTGAAGAGAAGGACATCAGAGGGCGTTTTTGGGTTCTTTTATTGGCTGTAACACGACAACCAACACAGCTGTCTGTTTCTCCAGATCAAGATGTGCCTGACATTTTTTAAGAATAACTACAATTTCCCATTTTTTTCCATTTATTTGATTAAAGCACTTAAAAATAACTACAAAGTATACTATACCATGTAGACATTCCTCTGATATATATCAGGCATGAGCCACCAGAATGACAGATTTTGGAAATGCAATGGAATCTGTCCTGTGCCAACTCAAGAGTGTGTGTCTATATACCTCAGAAGTATTTGGTAGGGAAAGATATGTTTGCTTCATCTCACTTTCTCCAAACCCTCCCCAAGACAAATTTTTCATGCTTTCATTTCCTGCTTTTGAAGGACTTCTCTCTGGCTGTCAAAATTCTGCAAAATTTCCTGCAAAACAGACATGCATCTTGGTCACTTGCTGCCTGAATCATCTTCATCTTGTACTGCCTGCAGACCTGTCCCGAGGCATGAATAGGGCTTAGCTTACATCTAAAAGACACCAGGAGTTGTCAACAAGCCTGTGGGACAGCAAAATATGCTGTTTTGCTTAGCCTGTGGGAGGCTGGGGAGTGTATAAAAGAGGCATATGAAATTCAGAGGTTTGTTTATTTTATAGATAAGAATCTGAACTGCCAAAGTTTAGTCTAATTTTAAAGCTCCTTATGCATTATGCAACTCTCCTCCTTTTCAGTAAAATGCAAAGTTACAATGCAAACCACTTTATTTCCAATATGTATAGTTTCATTGTTTTGAGGAACAGCAGGGCAGAATGTCCTCTTCTTCATTTTCTGAACCAGTTGCCACATTAATCTTCTGCTCAGTATTTGAATGTATGTCCACTGGAAGTGGGTATGCATTTTGCCACTTGATCTTAATTTTGACCTCTGGTTTTACTCAAATTCCAACAGGAGACAATTTTTAACTTCCTTCTCTTATAGGAGATCCAGGATGTTCTTTTCAGTCTTAAAAGAAAGCAGGGGTGGTAGCTTGTGAAGAGGAAAGCATATGCTCTATCCCTCTAAAGGGGTTCCTCTCCCCAGGTCCACAGCACATGACAAGGTCTTGTGCTTCATATCTCATGGCCCTGAAATGTGTTCATGGTGGTTCTGACTCCTTGTTGCACACCCATAATGTTAAGCTGCCTCTAAAATTCATGATCAAGCTTGAAGTTTGAGCTGCTGGATTTAGACTGTTTTTAGAACATGTGCATTTATCAGGTTTTCCTGGTTTCGCTAACTTACTGTTTTTGATAAAATCAACATATGTGTCCACTTTTGGAAATGAAAAGCATGTTTCATTTTAATACATTATGTAGAATTACACCAGTAACCCACAAGAGCAGAAGGAGCTGGGTAAAAGCTCTGAGGGGGCAATGAATCAAGAGCGAGGAGGCTTGGACAATTCTCTACTCTCTTCCAGAAAATTACTGTCTGACCTTTGAGGAAACTTCACATTTTCATTCCTCTGACTCTCTCCCTCATCTCTGTTTTTTTTCTTTCCTATTTAGACTTTCAAAGTGCAAAGGCAGAAGCACATGCCTACTATAGGCAGTGCCAGTGTAAATGTTGATATACAAATTTAAAACAAGGAGGCAAATATCCCTTCGGAGGTCTCGTGTAGGTATTTGTCATCATGGTCCACCACAATCTAAGATCAGTGGATGGCTTTGCTGGATGAGGAGAGCCAGTGTGCTTGCCCAAACATCACCTGAATTTCTCAAACACCTGCGGAAGAATGCCCTGAGATGCACATTTGCTCATGTGGCTTTCAGGACCTGATATGCCTTTTGATCTGCCTTGCTCCTTCCTTGGGGAAGAGCTGGAGCTGCTTTGTGATGATGGGCACCCCTTTCTTCCCACTCTTAATGCACAGGGAATTAGCCCACTTACTGGTATTGTGTGTGGGTAATTCTAACTGTTGATATATTTCTTCTTTCACTAATGTTATAAAATACTGCACCATTCTCCTCCTCAAATCCAATTTGATTTTTCTTCTGAGGTTTCTGCTTATACAGGATTCTAATTTCTTCTATTTCACCTCTTTAAGAAAGGAAATTACATGATCAAGTGGAAATTAGAGGCCACAACGTGTCTGAAAGTATTTTGGAGTGAATTGGTTAGCAAATGAAAATAAGTATTTCTTGCACCGATACCAAGCAAAGTAAGTGTTAGATCCAAAGAAATTTGTATGAGAGGAGATTGCAAAGAAGGTTTTAGAAACAAACTTAGCTTCATTTGTGAAGTTACTGGACACATTTGTGGCTTTTATCAACATGTTTTTGCATTAGGATACAACTTAAGATCCAGAAGACTCTTGAAAAATTGATATATTTAGTAGTGGGTGGGTGTGAATCCACTCCAACAGGATGGTTTAAAAAAAGTGCTATTTAAAAAAAACTTTTATCTAGAAAAATAAGGTGAGGGGGTAAATAGGCCTCTGCAGGATTTTTCTGTCTTTTCCCTCTGCCAGCTGACAAGAAGAGCTGTTCTTCAGCCCTTTTGGCCGGTGGATGCAGACACAGCAAGTTGCTGCTGGAAGCTGTTGTTCCCTGCAGTCCCAGCAGCTCGTGGTCTATTTTCAGTGAGCCGGTTTGCAAGACCTATGGGAGAAATGAGTGTAGAGCACCTCTGTCCCCATCCTGAACTGCATTTTGAAACTTGCTCTTTTCGCAGCTGTGGTACTGTGACCTTCTTTGTCCAGGGGTTCAAGTCATAAAGCCCTCTCCAGGAGAGGCTGGAGATGATGGTGGTGAAGGGTGCATATTCCCTAGGGGAGGAGACACAGCTACTAGAGCAGTAGAGCCGCCCAAACTCTTGTTCAGGTGAGCGGGAAAAAGGCTTTAATGATCACCCCGGAGGCTCTGGCACTGGTGAGCAGTTGGTGTGAGGGCGGCAGTCCCGATTTCAAGGGGCAAATAGGAGAACAGGTTGATTTTTTCCGCCTCCATGCCCGATGTGGGGTGAGCTGGGTTGTGTGCGGCGATGTCCCCGTGGGATCAGCCGAGGAGAGCCGGGATGCTGCGCGGGGGAGGACGGTGTGAGGGCAGCGAGCGGGCGGCCCGCGGGTGGGCTCCGCAAGCAGGCGGCCTGGGACAGCGCCGGGCGGGCGGGAGGAGCGCTGAGGGGCGGGCCGGGCCGGGCGGCGCTGCCGGGCGCCCGCCGCGGCGTGTGGGTGGCTCCAGGCGGCCGGTACCCAGCGACAGGCGGCGAGGTGGGAGGAGGCTGGCGGGGCGGAGG
>VXAZ01007501.1:12748-97576 GCA_013399875.1 Gymnorhina tibicen
AGACCTGCCCTCGTCGGGGGAGCATGAGCTGTGCCCAGGCCGGCATTGTCCAGGTACGAGGGGCTGCTGCCGCCCGGCCCCGGGTGAGGGTGGTGGGGCCGGGGCGGGGGCGGGTGGCGTCGGCTCCCAGCGGAGAAGTGCGAGGCGGGATGGAGCTGGTAGCGGCCTCGGCTCCGGGAAAGGCCCTTCCCTGGGCGGGCAGCCCCCGCCCGGCCGGCGGGATGCGGTGGCGGGTCGTGGGTGTGCGCTGTCACCGTGCCCGGCTGCGCGGTGCCGCCTTTGTGCCTCGGAGGTCCGTGCGGGATGGGACCCCCGGCCGTGCCCGTGAGCGCTGCCCTGGGCGGAGGGCGGCGGTGTGGAGGGGTCGCTCTCCGAGGAGATCATTGGGCCCCGGTGGGTTACGGGCTGAGCCGTCGGCCTGTCGGCTGAATTCCATTAGCGAGCAAATAGTGTAGAATTATGATGAGCGCCGTGCCGGCGGGGATTGACATCATTTGGGGATGTGGATGTACGCAGGCGGTGATGAAGGGTCCCGTGCCGAATTTTTGGTGGTTACATCCCTTCCTTGTAAAAGCAGAAGCCCCCAGTTTTGGTTCTTGGCTCCCTGACAATGCAGCAAAATTTAAAGCACGAACTGCCTTTTTCCCCCCCTGCTCTGTTGCTGTAAGCCAATCTTGTGACTTCATATTTTGGTTATTACCTTGTGTTATTATGTAACTGCATTTTTTTTGTTAGCAATTAAATAAAATAACTTATAAGTATGTTAAGAACATTGCCCTAGCCTGTAGCGTTGTCAAATGCTGCGTTTCTCATTTTGCAGCCTGCACAGATAATGGGTTTGTACTGACACGGGCAGTACAAATCATTTTGTTCTCTCTTGCATCGTTTCCCGTGTGTTTCTCTGTAGTTGCAGAAGAAATTACTCAGCCTGGGTTTAGATTTTTGCATCCTGCTGTTTGGAGCTGCAGTAGTGCCTTTTTTTTTTTTTTTTTTTTTTAATGCTGCAAACAGCAGAAGTGCGTAGTGAGACTGTACAACAGTCAGTCAGGCTGTGCTCCTGTCCCTGTGTTTACCAGCACCACTGTCGCGTTCTGTGGGGCACCTAGCCCTGTCTGAACAGGGCAGCAATTAGGGGCAGGGTGCTGCTGTGCCAGTGGTGTTACATAGCAGGTGGTCAGCTGTGCCTTCCTGATTAGTGCTCATGCGAGGATTGCAGTTATTACAGTAATTTATTTTAGCTTGGGGATTCATTTTGAAAATTTGGATTTTCCACTAAGAAGGGATTATCATTTCTCTGTGTAGTACGTGTGTTTTGTGAAGAAGTGGAGTATGGTATGTATCCTGGCTGCTCTCTCTGCTTCCCTTCCGTCTGTCTCTGAAGTGCACACCCAATTTGGACAGCACAGGTGCAATGTTGATTTTCATGCTGGAACCAGAAGTAGATGTAAAAGGCAGCACATGCTTAGTCAACCCACAACACTCATCCTGTCAAAGCAGTCTCAGTGTAGTACAGGGGAAAAAGCGTATGTGTTCTTACAGAGGAAATGTGTGGTCCGTTTACTTGTTTGTTTCAGGAGGGTGAACAGGGAGTTAGCTCAGAACAAAGAGTTGGTCAGATGGCCAGCATTTGTGAGCAGCGAGCAGTATGTGAGTTAAGGGTGGATGGCATGTTTTGTCACTTGTGTGATACTATCGCTGATGTGTTTCTGACTTAATGTGACCTGAGCTTTGGACTCCTAAACTTATAGTATCAATCAGCTTACTTATTTGAAACCAGAGCAGGCCAGAGCATGAACTGATCCACTCAGTGACTTTAGCAGGAGCTATCAATATCTGAATGTGATGGTGATTTATTTGAAAGCAAACTGTGTACACGTGCTCAGAACATCCCAAAGAACTGATCCCAAATCCATATGCTTAGTATTTTAAGTGCATTCTAATAAACAATATGGTACTTACTGTTTTCTAATAAATAACTGGCTAAGACTTGTTACTGAAGTGCATTTTTCAGTGGCTTTGTGTTTCATGTACATGGCATGCAATCTAGCATCCTTTGCCATTGTGAGATAATCCCTGTGAAGCTTCGTGGAGTTTTGCACGTGCTGTGTCTGATGCTAAGCAGCGTTCATTCAAGGTAGTGCTAAATCCTTCTCCTTGTCTCCTTTTGAATAGTCTTCTTATAAACAATGCAGTGACTTGGAAAAATAGAGCGAAATTTAGCTTATTGGCTGCCTTTTGAAATACTGCAAAAGATGCGGCCGTGGTATTGTGGGGAGGATTCAAGTTGCAAGAGTGATGGTGTTGAACAGTTGGTGTTGGGCCAGGAGCTGTTCTAACAAAGAGGATAGGTTGCCTATGTTTTAAAGCTGTTGGATCTGTCTTGTGGATATAGGCATTAAGGTTGCTCCTGTGGTTTCACCTCTGAAAGATGCTTGTAAAAAACACCCAGCAAAACAACCTCCTAATTTCCACACCAGTTAAAACATGTTGTAAAGTTCAAAGAGAAGGGCTTTTAGTAATTAAAAAACGCCAATTATTCCAAAGTATCTTAGTTTGTGATGATACATTTTGCCAGAGAACGTAGCTTGTCTTCACCATGATTTTTGATCTTTCTCAATATCTCTGTGGTCCTATGTCTTTACCGGTGGAGTTTCCTCCAAAGTTAGGGGTACCCACAAGGCCTGGCTTCAGCATGTAGAGATCATAGTCTTTGTGGGCATCTAGAGACAGGGAGGAGAACTCAAGCTTTAAACAAGTGCTCTGGCTCACTCTCCCTGCTGTTCTGTAGAAGGGCTGCTTGCCAGTGTAAGCTGAAGTTATGCCTTTGTGAATACTGCCCCAGACAGTTCAGCTGGGTATCTAGATATACGTGTGGCTTACATGAGTGGATCATGCCTGCAGCTGCCACAGCCTTGCAGCAGATACAGCTATGAACCATGATTGCACTGGGAGTCACCATCACCTCAGATGCTCCCTTGCCTCCAGTGGCACCTGTGCTGCCGGGAATGTTGCTGTAGCGTTGGCCGTTTCCCTCAGACTGGCTTGCAGTAGCTGGAGGATGATCCTGCCCATACGGGTTTGTGTATCTGCCTATTAGCAGGAAAAGGAATTGTGACGCCCCCTTTTCTTCAGGATGTCTGTTGTTTGTTTACACTCGGCGGCTTTCTCGGTTTTGGCAATAAGGAGATGAGTCAGTTTTGCTTCTCTTTAAGGCTTTTTTTACCCATTTCGCCTGTAACATTTCATGTGCTGTTGTGATTCTGCAATGGCTGAATGGCAAGTACTGCAGGCGTTTGGTTTAATTCCTTAGAAGTGTATTTCTATTGGCCTTAGATATCATGACCATTAATTCTAATAAAGTTTAAAGCAGACTAGATCTTATGTACTTACATATTTGTCCTAAAACACAGCAATACTTTGTTTTTTACTGGTAATCTCAGAAGGGTGGGGGTCGTGCAACTCAGAAAAAATAAAAGTGCAGCCAGTAGCAAAGAGCAAGATAAGATGCCACCTACTCTAGTTGATGTTTTCCAGTTGAGATTTGAGGCCAGGAAGATGCTTAGAATTAATTAAGAAGAAATGGCAAGGTTCTTTGATGCAAGGAGCTCAGGGTCATTTTCCTTACAGTTAATGAATGGTGGCTAGGCAGCTGTAATGGGCTTGTGAGTCAGTCTCGGCCTTTTTTGATCAGCTGTGTCTGGCTAGGGTATGCCGTTATTAGCTCTGAAGTAGGAAGTTTAGGTTCTTCAGGAAGGGCTCCTTAGGAGGTGCTGGGACTGTCCCTTGGCGAGATGGTGTCCTCAGTCTCAGATGTTTGTGGAAAATGGACCAGAAAGACTGGTCCAAACTACAGGTGAAATGGGCTGTTGTCCTGGGCAGCAGACTGCTGGGGGCAAGATGCTGGCTGTGGACTGTTTTTGCTTTTGCGCCAGGGAGGAGCTGGGTTGAAGCAGGGCAGCGGCTGAGCCTGAAGCAGGGCTCCCCTGCTGCAGTACCTGTTGCAGCTCCCATTTGACCTCTCCCTCCAGTGGTGGCAGCAGCAGAAACCACTGTCAGCTCCTCGGGACTCTCCTTCCCCCAACTTTCCACTTACAATCTCACCCTCCTTTTCCATGAGTTCAGACAGCCTTAGCTTGATCCCAGCTCCTCATCCTTTTGTCCAGAACATTGCCTATAATGCAGATAAACTGTGAGATGGCTTGGGAGCTGGGGTGGAGTGATATGGCAAGATGTTTCTTTTAGATTAAAACAGGGGGAAACCCTGGTGCTTGTGTTTGAAATATCGAAGTCAGTGATCAGCGCCGTGTTCCCCAGGGAATCGCTGTGCTCCATTGTATTGCAAAGTTCTCTGAGGACGCAGCAGTGCAGGCAGCATTCCCTTGCTGCAGAGCAGAAGGTCTGTGGGAGAGAGCGTGTGCACAGCAGTCAGGAAGCCTATTATTGAGACCTACGCTGAGGTTTCATTTTATGCATTTAGCAAAACAGGCTTACTCTTTCACACTTTCCAGATATTTTTATATTTCTCTGCAGATGCTTGTAGAACACCAACATTTGTTTGGTTTCAAGCCTGAATTAAAATTCCCAACCAATGTCTGGAGGCAAAATCAAAAAGGCAAGTATTTCTCCCAGAATTAAAATCCATTTAAATTTGAGAGCTGTTAACCCATTAAATAGCAATGGAGTGTAGAATATTTCTTGGACTGAATCACTTGTGTTTAAAATGGAACATGCTCTAAAAATAAATGGCTAATTGCTTCAGTGTAGTCAATATGGAATTTAGAGATGACTGACAGAGTGATTTGTCATCCATCTCCATAGCAGGAGTCATCTGGGAAGTCTGTGATGTTAAAAGCATTTGTTTCTATTACCACCTTTTAAGTAGTTTTGTTAATGAACTCTTGAACACCAGGAGTGAAATATGTCATGCGGTATAATTAATTTTTCCATTTCATAGGAAAACGTGTGCCATGTGCACCTTCAATTACCAAATCAGGTTCATCGGGTCCTGAAATGTGAGGTTCAGCAGGCCTGTGTTTTTTTTAAAGGAAGCAGGGGCATGCTGTACTTCTGGTGCCAACAAAATGCTTTCACACATCTCCATGTAAAATTCAGGATTGCATCCTGCAAGCTGGGGAAGATCTGATGTTGTGCTACCCACTGTATACATCTTATGGAGAGGAGAACTGGTTAGGAGTAACTCTCTGAAACATGTGTCAGCAGAAGAGGTGGAGCAGGAAATTGTCTTCTTTTCCCAAGGGAAGAAGGAGAGCAAGAGAGGGGGGGAAATACTCGATGAGATGGTCAAACAAGGCATTTTTCGCTGTGTGCTGGTGAAATGCCTGAGTGCTGGTAGTACAGACCAGAGATGGGTCAAGGAGCTGTTCTCTGAATCTTGGGAGTTGCCGTGACTTTTTTCCTCCCCAAAACAAGCTATCCTGCCAAAGTCTGTCTCTTTGGGAGAATGTACATTACATGTTGTACAGACTTTGCTAAGCTAGGTAAGAAGCAATGAAGTTGGGGATAATCCAGCCTTGCTTGTGAACTGTATGCCTGTTACAAGGCACTTCCTGAACCGTTTGAACTGCAGTCCTTCCAGATGGTTGAAATGACTCAGGTATGTGAGGCTACCTGTCTGGGCACTCTGACAAGTGCTTGACAAACTAGGGGGATGAATGGGATCATCTAATGTCCCAAGCTGGGCAACTTGCTGCTTTTCTTTTGAAATCTGGGCCCTTTCAAGACTGATAGTGTCATTAAAGAAGGAGATACTGTCTTATTCCAATGTCTTCATGTAGCCTCAGGAAAATTTAAATTTAGAATTCACATTTTAATGCAGAACATCCATCAAGTACTGGGTTATTTGTCAGTTTTCTTTAATGATGTGTTTAAAAAAGCTATGCGAGAGGCCCTAGGATTTTTAATTGAAAAAAAAATATATATTTTTCTTCATTGAGAAACGTTGCATGTTTTGTGTGCAACTGCATGGTTGCCTTAAGAAGACAAAGAAAATACTGGATTTACTCTCCGAAGCAGTATCTTGATTTAAATAGCAAAGTTTAGTTGCCACATGCTTAACATGAAAAGTGGGGTAAGCAGATGAAATATTTAATCTTGGGAGTCAGAACACACGTTTCCAAGATGATGCTGTGTGAGACTCATGAAATGCCCAGTAGCCATTAGATTGTTTCCTATCCTTGGTTACAGGCCCATGAAAGCCGTGTAGAGGTAAGGAGTAAGGTCATTCCATGAGCTCTTAAGTTGCCTAATTTGATTGCACCATGCTCTCAAGTGGTAGTCAATGTGAGGTCAATACCATGATTCAGAAACATTACATACATACCCTGAGTCACAGGCAAGACGTGATGCTGAGATAAAGTGTTGTTGAGTTTGGTTTAAGAATGAGCAATGCTCCCTCTAAAGTTATTTTGGAACTTTTCTTGATGAAGGGCAGTGCTGCAAGGCCTCTGGTGATTTATTTAATTTTTTTTTACAGAATTGAGTGTCATAGGGAAGCTGGCTGTGTCCTGTGCCAGTGTGAAGCACTGACATTTCTTTCTCATTACTCGAGCAGTAGTCTAAAGCAGAAACAGCCACAGGAGTTACTACCCAGACCAGGTATTAAGGACTGATGAGCTGAACTGTATTTTCTCCTCTACTTCTTAGGCTAGAAAATAATTCCAGTAGAGAAGCACATGGCCCTGTGCTAGAACTCCTTTCCAAGATGAAACACTTGGTGGTTTATAAGAGTCAGGCTACCTGATTTACCTTCCTTTTTGTTTCCACTTTTTAATGTTCCTTAAGGATTTTGCTTTGTGTGTGAAATTACCCATTTTTTATGTGAACAAAGCTCCCATTAAAGAATAAGATTTCTCATCTGACTAAAGGCAGCAGTTCTTATGTTGGTGAGGAAACTGCATCCTGGTTAGAACATTACCCACTCTTGAAATCTGACTTTGCATTACTCTTTCATGCTCCTCAGAACTGTCACTCTGAAAGAATCCTCTTTGCAGATTTTCAAAGACTCTGCACGTGTGTTTTCATTCTCTTTGATAGTCTGTTCTCCCCCTACTCAAAAACCAAGTGATTGCAAAGTACCATTCTTTGCAATGCAGTTTGCTACACAGGTAGCATTGATCATGCAATTTTATGTTTCAGACAATTAAAACATGTTTAATAACTCAGACTAATTCTCCATACCCAATAACATGATGTAGACTAAAACCTTAGTATCTGTATTTGAGTAATTATATTAGGGCATTTAATTAAAAACATGTATCACCTAATTGTAAGTCTCTGAGTTCTTAAATATTGGTATCTTTTGCATAGTGTAGAGAGGGTACTTGCTTATCATGAAGTGGTTAGGCAATTTACAAATTAGCTTTTACTGTTGCTGGGGAGGGAATGAAAAAGTTTGGGATGTGGGAACAAAATCACAAGCAGATATTTCAGCAAAACTGTAGCAAATGTGTGGCAAAGTGTTCTGGGTGCCTCTGTGTGTTCAACTCGCTAGTTGAGTTATTGAAGTTTGTCTAGAGGTGGATCCTACAGTAGGGTGGAAGCAGACAGCATCTTCTAGAAAAGGGATCTAAGGAGCAGCTGCTTGACTTGCTTGTTGGAGCCACATGGTAATTTTTTTTGACATGTCATCTGTATTGTCTTAGCCATCTTGGAAGACCATCCGAAGCCCACGGAAGTTGCTGCAGAACTTCTAGAAAGGGGCAGCCTGCCCTCACACCCTCTTTCCTTTCCCTGTGTGTCTGCCTGGACCTGTCTGCAAAGGTGACTTTTGAAGTTTGGAATAGGGGTAGTGGCTCAGGCCAGGCTCCCTGCAGGGGTATTTCAACCCTGCACCATCACCATCTTTCAAAAAACCCCTAAAAAATGTCTAAGGCTTTGGGTGGAAATGAGTAACACCTTCCCAAAAGATAGTACAGAAAGAAGTTGCTTGATTATAGCAAAAGGGTGATATAGGGCTGTGGGGGAGAGGTTGTATGTTTAAATCTCTGTTTGGAGTGGAAATGTTTCTGGTAGAGCCTCTGCTTCTGTAAAATATCTTGGTTGCCTAGTTCATATCAGAATGATTTTCGAATGGTTATAAAATGTGGATTTTGTGCACGTGTGTATGAATTATTTGTTGGTAAAATACGATTCTGAGGTTTGGTCTCCAAGTTAAATATATGCCTGGTTTGACCTATTTCTTCCCAACCTAATTCTGCCAGCGCTGTGTGTGCACGTGTGATGTTTCCTGCTGAGGGAGTCCCACTGACCTTAGAGAGACAAGGCACCTTAGGAAAGCTGATGCGTAAGTGGTGGTAGTGGTAGCAGGCTCAGGGTTTGCATGAGATGGGCTGTCAAGCTGGCTCAGCAAGGGGAAGATGTGAAGTAGGGTGTTTAAGGAGGAGTCTGATTTAACACTATTATCTGGCAGCTCAGGAAGGGTCGTTGTGAATAATATGCTTGGCTGACTTGTGACCTTCTCGCAATAGGTCTGAGAGATGGACAGGAGATCAATCTATTTGATGGCCTTCTGATAACTCACTGAAAACCCAGTTCATCTGCTTTAGCTACCTGGACCAAAAAGGATATAAATGCAGCATTGCTAATCCAAATAATCCTTGTGGGACCATGAGAGGGGACATCCACATGCTGAAATGAAAAGTGATAAGAGGGCCTTAAGCAAATGAAGATCTAAGCTGCTAAGTCTACACGGCATATTGTGAGCTTACTAGCTTATATCCAGGACGCTATAGCCATGTTTCGTGCAGTGCTGCACCAAAAAGAGAGGCATGACAGATTATCTTGAGTTGGCTGCGTGCGACTGGTTTATGTGCAGTGCTCTGCTGTCCCCAGGGCTTTTATTCCCCATGTAATGAAGGCAAAAGTAGCTTGCTGCATCTCTGCCCCCTCAGCATCATCGTGCCCTGGATTAGGTGCAAAGTTGGTTAACAGTGCCTGAAGGGAGGCAAGTCCTCAGAAGCAGGAACTCCAGAACTGGTGTGTTGGGTAAGGCCTGGTGCTCAGGGAGGAGCTGCCCTTCCCAGGAAGGGTGTTACTATTTCTCTTGTAACCGATCTAGATCAGACCTAGATCTGTCACTTTCCAGGAATGTGTCCTAACAGGCAGGGAGCTTCTCTAAGTGTGTGCAAGTATGGGACATGCTTTACACCCATCTGGCCAAAGTCATTACGTTCTACATGGAAGATTGGAAGATTCATTGAGCCAGAGAGGGAGAGGGACCATAATTCTGCTTCAGTGGGTAGAGGGGGAGTTTATGTGTGCCTTTGCCAAGAGCTGGTTTTATATGCAGTGTAGCACGTGGGTTGTCAAGACTGGTGTTTCTGAGATGCACAGGAACAGAACACTAGGTTCCTGAATCCTGTTATGCTGAGAGCAGGACTGAGTAGCAGTGAGTACCATTTTCAACTTCAATGCCTAAATTTTGCGTAAGCCCCATTCCTTTGATCTGGCCCAGAATATCTATGTTCAGTCTTAGTCTTCTGAACTGTTTTTATTCATGCCTCAGTGATGCATCCAGTGGGAATTTGCATGTTCATTTGGCTTGTTTTATGCAGTATTTTTTTCAGTGAAATCCTGGTAGCTAATGGTGAATATGAAAGCTTTCAAATACAAACTCCCACGTAATAGGATACTGATATAATTCAGTCAGAGCTTTGATAAGCTGCAGATCATATGTGGTAATCAGTTCTTCAAGCCTCAGAGGACCTTGGATCAGAGCCTGGAAAGTTGTTGGGCTCACCTGAGTTTGAGTGAGAAGATGAAGATGAGAGATTACTGAGAAATGCTTTCCAGGTGCACCACTCAGCCAAAAACATTGTCTTTCCATAACCACTTTCCTTGATTCTTTGTTCATGGATTCTGATGGATGGTAGAATAGGAGGGAGGCATCGTAGCTGCAGAGGTCTCAGCTGGACTTAATGCCAACTGAGGATTTCTCATTAGAGGAACATAGTTAAAACTGCAGTTCCTGATAAATGAACAGAAAAAGTTTTCTCCCTCTAGGAGCTTTTAGGGTTTTTTTTTTTTGTTTGCTTGTTTCCTCCCCCCCACATCTTTTAAAGGAAGCAGGAGGTAAAAAACTTTTTCAGCCTAAGTCAGCAGGCAAATTCTGCATCTGCTGGGGGTAGCAAGTCTTCTGTGTAGTGAACCATTTTTATGTAATTGCTGTGGAAGAAAAAATAGTCCTGTTTTAGAGCAGAGAGGGTTGGCATTGAGAAGACTTTTTCAGAGACTGCTAACCAGTTGTGATGTTCCTCCTCTTGCCATGGTTCACATCCCTGCAGTGCTGTCCTGCTGGGCTTTCCCAGCTTCAGGTGTGGTTCAGGAGCTTGGACCAGCCCTTGGCAGCCCTGCTGAATGCTGAGTCACAGGGAAGAGATGGAGACACAAGTTGTACTCAGATCTGTGCAGCACTGGTGGATTATTCGCTGAAAACTAGAGACCCCCACAAATCACAAGCACATCATCAGTTGTTGATCAAGATTGGTGATATAATTATGATGCTCATTTTCCAATAGATGGCTGCTTGAGTAAAGAGTTGAATTTGTCACCATGTGAGCTACCCTGAGACTACCAAGCCTCTGAAACCACCCCCCCCAAAATTCCATGTATTTATATTTGCATATATTTTTGGGGAATATGTGTCATTCATGTGTAAACATTGAATCACCCTTGTTTTGATGACTCCTTTCTTCAGAGTCTCTCACTCCCAGTGAAGACAGGTGACCTGGCAGGAGCAAATCCAATGCACTGTGAACATGCAGCATAGTCATCTTCTTGAAGTAGTTCTGGAGCATGCATGTGTGGGAGGAGGGGAGGCATATTAAGTGGTGGAGCTGCATGAAAATTTGCCAGTGGAACAGTTTTCCATCAAAAAAATGCTGTTTTAAACAGAATCAAAATGTTCCTCATGAGGATGTGTTTGTACTGCAGCTGGCAACTGTTCAGAGGACCTGGAGCCCTGCAGCCTTGTTTAATGATCAGATCCAGTTGGGAGAGATCAGACATGAAGGTGTGGCAAGGTGGTGGTTGTTGTTATGCTTCAGCTCTAAAGATGACTTCAGAATGCTTCGATTTCCCACAGTGCAGAGAATGAGACTTGACCTATTCTTCCATTTCTTAATACAGCCCTTTCTTAAGAATTGTCTCCCATCTCCAGCTCACATCATTAAAGTGCTGTACTATTGTATTTACTTCATGGAAGCCTGGGGCCCATCTCACTGCTTACGCCAAGTTCATTTAAGTCACTGATCTTGCACTAGGGATGTGTTTGGCCCCTGATGCCTTAAAATAACTGTGGAAATATTCACTGCGTATTTTTGTGGGACAGAGACCACACAGATTTTTCAGTTTGCAGTTTTCTAATGCTTGTGCACTGGAAAACAAAAACACATCAGTGAGGGAAACCCATCCCCCAAACATACACAGTTGCTTTTTGGCTTGACAAGATCACCTTAAATGGGATCCCTGCTCCCTTTTTTAATTCAATTTTCCCAGTTTAGACTCAAACGTTATGCTAGCGAGTTTCTCTTTTGTTCCCTTCTGACACTGCTGGGAGCAATTTTTTTTCTTCTTATTATCTCTACTTCCTTCCACCTCACAAACACTTTTTTAATAGCTGTTGAAGCCTGTGTTTGGGCTTTCAAGCATCGGGTGCAAACTAAGCATAGTGCTACTGTTTGGGCCCTCCCAGTTTCAGTGGTATTGGGACCTTCTTATTTTTGTTTGCAAAATGGCCTGTATTTTGACACAGTGGGGCTGTCTTAGGGTATACCAAAGGCAGCCTCTCTCACCAGATTGTTCAAAAGTGGTCCTCATCAAGGAGACAAATGTCCCATTTTGGCTTCACTTCTTTTGTGGCAGTTGAACCAGTCATCTGTGCAATGGACAGAAAATGACGGCTTCAATTAACGTCTTACCATTTTGTGGTCATTTGTCTTACTCCTTCAAAGACTTCACTCTTTGCCTTGTGGGTTGTTCTGGTATGTTGAAGACCATCCTCCAGCTGTTTAGTCTGGCAAAACATGAATGTAGAAAATGCATTTTTTTAGTGTGAACACTTGACAGTGCATTTGTTTGACAGTTGAGCAGTTCCTTGTTCAGAGAATGCTGCACACAACAGCAGTTTGTCATCTCCTAAGTAAGATGAAGAAAGAGACAGTTAATGGATTTTTTAAATATCCTGAAATTATTTCTGATTCTGTTTAGTTAATAAATTTCTTGTGCTAGTTTGCTAGCATTTGCATCTTGTGTATACAATTACCTTTCAGTCTTCCCCTGGTCTGGCACCTCTTCTGCTGGATGGTGGATTGGAGGGTATCTCTGCTGTGCCACTGGTTCCCTGGTCAAGGTACACACATAGCAGGAAGCAGAACTAATCTCAAAGTGCTCTATTAGATGGACAAAACTTGGAGTTGTCAAACTTTTTGTCTGTAGATGGATGAAGCAAAAGCAAATTAGCAGAAGCTTTATCTTTGTTCTTAGTCTTTTTCTAGGCTGAGTATGGATAGCCAAGTATATATGTGGAAAAAATATTTTGAGAAGTCCTTTCCCTTTCCTTAGAAGTGTTCTGCTGTCCATGGACAAAAATGGGAATCTTTCAGAGATCCTTGTCATGCTCTGCCACAAACACTTAGCCATTTTCAGTTTATTGACCCGAAATTTTCAGGTACTAAATGCTCTTCTAGCAGGGATGTGATCTCTCATAGGAATGTCAAGTCTGCCATTCAGTTATCTACGCAACCTGCATTCTTCAGGCCTCACAGTTGTTTGGGTTTTTTTCTTTCTTAGTAAATGTTTTTTTCTTAAAGGGCATTTTCTGTCTTTATTTTGTCTGGTTTTTTCTGTCTTTATTATGTCTAATTAAAGGGTATTTCAGTCTGTGCCCATTGCTTCTGGTCCTGTCACTGGTCACCACTGAGAAGAGCCTCTCTCAGTCTGCCTCACTCCATCCCACCAGCTATTTATGCACATTGATAAGATCCCCTTTGAGCCTTTTCTTCTCCAGGCTAAATAATCCCAGTGCATCCTTCTGCTTCTCTAGCCACTGTTTTCTGCATGTTAGTCATTCCCTTGGGTCAGGACATGCATTTGTGTGCCTGCATGGAGAGCTGCGTCAGGGAAGTGACCCGCATTGGAAGTAACCAGTTACTTTATGCTATGTGCTTTTAACCCAGAACGAGGTCTGCTCAGCTGTTCCGTGAAGGCTTATGGCAATGCAAGCAAACACCCAGCAAAGACTGGGAATAAGAAGTGGGAGGAAGGTAAGGTGTTTTCTCCTTGTGGAAGTGTCAGTTTATGCTGGCCTTAAGTGTTTGTGACAGTCTTCACCTGTGTGGACTGTGAACAGATGTGAAAGCCTAAGGGTAAAAATCTTTGGTCCAGACTTACTAAAGCAATGAAGATGGTTTTTTGCAGGGACTTTTGTCTGCTGTGAGAAAAATTATTTTTCTGTATTATTCCTTTACCCTGACCCCAACCATTTGCTGCTCAGGAACTTTCTGAACTGTTTGTGTTTCTATGGATTTAGTACCTTTCAACAGAAATCTGCTTTGTGAAATCCCCTCTGCTTTCCTTTGAACCTATCTACACTTTCGTTGTATTTGAAAATTAATTTCACAGCTCAACTAGCTGTTGCATTAAGAATCACTTCCTTTAGGATGCTGTGAACCTGACTCCTCCTGCTTTCTCTTGATGATTCCTCGTCTCTTCTCTCCTCTGTCTCCTCTCTCTCCTCTTCTCATGAGCATGTGAACCTCTGTCATATCTTCCCTCAGTTGTCATTTATCCTTCCCTGGATCTTCTCTTAAATCTTCTCTTCTGCCTTCATCTTTGGTACCTGCATACCATCCTGGTCCTGATTTGTCACCATTATACTATGCACTCCTATTTTTTGGATACTTCTTTTGCATTAAATCTCAGACTAATTGTCTTCTAACTCCAGCCCTCTAATGCGCAGCTTTGCATCTTTTGTTTTAGCTCTGGGTATCTTGTGTGGTCCTGTTCCACTGCTATCTCATTTGGATACAATCCAGTTTCTTGTATGTGACCCCTGTCTCTCCTTCGTCTCCTCCCACCACCTGTATTTTGGTCAGGGACTTAGTTGTAGTTAATTGACTTTTTAAAAATTTTTCTTTTTTTTTTTTTTGTTAGACCAAATTCACTTCTGTTCTCACATTATTGTGGAATGTAATTTTCTGTTTGTCTTTGTTGCCAAAAATCTTTGTCCATGATTTGGTCATTTTTCTCCTTTTGTATGGTAATCTTAACGTCATCAGCTTTCTGCAAATTAAAACACTGCTGTGAGGGCATTTTTCTCCTCTATTTAATTTTATTTGAATCCCATGTCAATTTCTTTTGTATATTAATCTTATTTTTATCTTTGTGGATCTGGTAAATACTGCTTATTCTTAAATACACGTTCTTGTGCCCTCTGTCTCTTCTTTTGCAAGATAATGAACATGACAGAAGTACCTTGTTTTTGCAACAAAGTATGGCAACTCACTTCAAGCTGCTTTCTGTACTCATTGTGCTAAGTGGTAAGAGACTGCCTGACTAGTTTGTTACTTTCTGCCTTCAGATCCTTCCCTTTGCTGCTACAAAATGTCCTTTGCAATAATATCTGTGAACTGCTGCTATGTGTTCATCTTGTCTGTATGAAGTTACTGGGGTTTGAGTGTACAGACACTGGATGATTCACTGCTCAGTGCTACAGCTTATATTTCCCAGAACTGTGTCTGATAGTGGCCATTTGTGAGCCAGTTGCTTCTGATGTTTCTGACATTTTTGACTTTGCCTTATTAGTAGGTGAAATATTTAAATCTTCCAAAATGCAGAAGACCTCAATGAGTTCTGCTTGGGATTTTCATGCACAAGTTGCTTATGGGGATCATTGAGGCTTTTAGAGATTCCTATTCATTTTGGTGGGTGTTCTGGGGATCTTTCTCCCCTTGCTGTATTAAATATATCTCACCTTACTTTAGCTGTCTAGAATTGAGCCCTTTTGTGCCAATGGAATAACTGGGCTCTTTGTAGTGAGGAGAGGGGCTTGGGATGAACCATTCTGTATTTTAAGATCAGTTGTAATTTCCTGTGTGTCTCTCTCAAGGAAGCCTCAATGCAAATTTAAGCAAAACAGCTAGAGCTGGATGATATAAATCTCTACTACAGGGTTGTTTGTGTCAATACAAGACTGGAATTTCTGGTCAGTATCTCTGTGGTAGTTCATATTAGCATTTCCTTGAAGTGTATGTTGCTCACATCATTTGGTGTCTGTCTTCCTGTAGAGTTTAGTTTTGCTTTAACAGAGGGGCTGAATGTCATTGTGTTGAGTGGAGGGTGTCACAAGCAGTAATCATTGATTCATAATCACCTGCACATAACTATGTAGAGCAATGTACTTTTGAAAAGTGCAAAGGGTAATCGCATATCCAGACAATAATTCTGTCTGTAAGTGTTGAAAACTCAGGAATTGGACTCCCTGCCAATGGAGGAATTTTCAAGGCTTTTGATGTGGAGACTTTCTCCTATTACATCAGGGTGCTTATAGGGTTCAAGACTTTCAGTACCTGCAGGTTGGAGATGTACTGCTGGAAAGGAAAGCTGAGATTTTTTTTCCTTGACCCTGTGACTACAGATATTACAAACATTAGGAAAAGCCTTGGTTTTTATTAAACTCACAGAAGTGCTGCTCTCACTAGAAGGCAGTTAGATTTGGGGGTCTTTCTGCCCTATTGCAAACAATCGCTACAAGTTTGAGATTGCAAGAAACTGCAGGGTTTTTTCTTTTGATTTGGGGTGGTTTTGACTTGGCTATGCTTCACTTTTTCCTTTATATTCTCCTAAGCCTTGTTATATGGCCTTTTAGATGTTGTTTATTGAACAAACATGAATGTTACTCACTTAAAAAGAAAAATCCTGTCGTCTTCTCTGGGGGTTAATCAAGGGAGAAACTTTCTACCCCGGGAAAGCAGGGTGAGACTGTGTCTGTTCTGAAATATAAATAATCAAATAATGTTAAATAATCAAATAATATTAAATAATACTCTGTGATGATACCTCAGGGAAGATTTAATTAAGACAATGAAATTGCATTAAGAGTGACCTATTGTGGACTGCCAAAAAGCCAACAGATGAGGGAGACATTTGTTAGCAGTGTGTGCCCATTGGTAAGAACTTGTGCAGTGTACCAAGCCTGTGAGATATAAAGCACAACAAAGTATCTGAAAGCAGTGTTTAACTATCTGAGTGATGACGGTCAGCACTCCAGGAGGCACATCTAGTCTGTGAAGTGGCTCCCAGCTTCTGGGAATCAGGGCTGGTCATGGCACTTGTGTCTCTGCTATGCCTCACTTAGACTTCATACTAATGAGTCGCCTGCAGTTCAGAGATACCATTTCCAACCTTCACTGGCTAAAAGGGAGCATGGCATCAGCCAGCCGTGCCAGCCTCCTGTGGAGTTGTACCTGGAGCACAGTGCGTAAGTCCACTGAGGCTTCAGCAGATTTGTATTGCTTTAAATTGATGTGGTTAATTTTTCATGCGTGCTGGCCAGAAGCAGTTTGGCGCTGGCTGAACCCCGGAGATGCAGGGGCAGTGAACTGGTTGGTGGAAGGTCAGCTGAGGGCTGCAGACATATGTGGGATGGCAGATTTTAAGGAAGCAGCAAAAGGTCTGTCTCTTGGGCCAGGCCTACTAGAGGCATGAAAAGGAAGTGGCTCACTTCTTCCCTTGGTGTGACCAGGTTTTGTAGAGCTCAGAGCTGTGCACTGGGGAAGAGTGCATCCATGTTCTGCTCTTGCCTCTACAAATGAGGATTTTCTCTGGATTCACAGATGAGGATTGAATTGGGAAGCTCTGGAAATAGCAAATGAACTGAGGAGGAGGGAATATAGGGAACTTTACACTTGATCCTTTACTCCCCTAGGCAATGCTTTTGAAATGCATTTGACTCATAGGGTCTTGAACAAACCAGGGACTGACATTTAACAAGTAAAGGCTGCAAGGATGGGTCTGATGTCTGTAATAACACATGTGATTTTGTAAGTCAGCGTTCATCTCTCTGCCAGGGCTGAGAGGTTTCTCCTTTGCCCTGTGCACTGTCTGAATCCCCAGAGGTCTCTCTCAGCCTGCTCTTTGGCAATTACAGAGGCATTCCCTTGCTCTCACCATTAGCGTAATGGCTTGTGAGAACATCACTTATCCCTTTGCTCTTGAGTGACTACTGCTTCCATAATCTCTTTTGCATTAAACTAATGGATCACTTGTGTATGCAATTCTTCTCCCCCTCCTCATATGGTGAAGAGAGTACCTGTCATTGCTTTTGCCCCATTTGTCATTTATTGCAGATGAAAATACAAAGAGAATTTGACAAGAAATTGGAGCAACTGTCATATCTTGTTGTGTCTTACTAAAAGTATGCAAATAATAGAAAATGCCGGCTGAAAAAAGAAATACATTGCCATATTCACTTATTCCATTGCTATGTGTAATTCTTCAGTTGCAAGAAAGCAGATTCTCATCACAAGCAGTCATTTTGCCTGGGTTTTATTTATCTTTCAGTTAGAAGTGATGTTTAAAGTAGCTACTTGATAAAATGGAGTAGCGACCATTTCCAAACCACCCCTTATGGCAGAGGAAGAAAAATTTTGCTTACAGGTACAGTACCTCTCCACTGTCTTTTACTCCAAAGTAACAGCAGTTTTAAAGAGCTGCTTCATATTCCCTGCATTTACAACATCACACCTGTGCTGCTCTCTTAATTGTTAGGAAGTTTTTCATAATGTCTAAGCTGACTCTTGCTGTGGTGTAATCAGTCCCACCCACTGTGGGCACAAGAAAAAATACTCTTTCTTCTTCACAGAACCATCTTAAATACTGAGCGGTGTCACTTGCACTCTTCTTCCCACTCCATCTTCCTTCTTTTTTCCACATTTTTGCTAGCTAGTCCCGGTTATATGTATATCTTTATGGGCTGTGTTTTCCTGAATTTTGCTCTTTCGTGTCGCTCTTTGGACCTGCTCCAGCTGGCTCATTTGTTTCTTCAAATGCAGCACCCAGGCAAGGATGTAGTACTGCAGCTGAAGCTTTGCTGATGCTCAGTAGAGTGGAAGGGCAAGTCCATGTGTTCTGTGGGGCACAGTCATGTTTATCTGCTCCAGCCTGCTTGTTTGCCTTGTGCTCAGTAGCTTGACTCTGACTCCTGGTCAGATTGTCATGCCCTCTTACCAATGGATTCTCTCTGAGTACTCTTACCTGGTGTGCTGGCTTTGGCTGGGGTGGAGTTAGTTTTCTTCACAGTAGCTGGTGTGGGGCTTTATTTTGGATTTGTGGTGAAAACAGTGTTGATAATACAGAGATGTTTTAGCTGCTGCTGAGCAGGGCCTGCACAGCCTCAAGGCCTTTTCTGCTTCTTGTACCATCCCCACAGTGAGGATGCTGGATGTGCATAAGTAGTTGAGAAGAGACATAGCCAGGACAGCTGACCCCAACTCAGCACAGGAATATCCCAAACTATATGCCATCATGCTCAGTATGTAAAGCTGGGAAAAGAAGAAGGAAGGGGTGGACTTTCAGAGTGATGGTGTTTGTCTTCCCAAGTAACTGTTCCACCTGATGGGGCAGGCCCTGCTCTCCTGGAGATGGCTGAACACCAGCATGCCCATGGGAAACAGTGAATTAATTTCCTTGCTTGGCTTGTGAGTGCAGCTTCTGCTTTCTTTATTAAACTTGTCTTTATTTCAACCCATGAGTTTTCTAGCCTTTACTCTTCTGATTCTCTCCCCGATCCCACTCTGGGGGGAGTGACAGAGTGGCTGCACAGGGCTTGGTTGCCAGCTGGGGCTAAACCACAACATCTGGCTCGAAGTTCTCCTTACTGTATTTATGCACTGTGTACATCTGTTTCTTTCCTGGTTTTTCCAGTTTCTTCACTTTGCCCCAGTAATACTGGATTTGAATCCTGTCCTTCACACTTCTGGTCTTTTCTTTGTTCCGTTTGGTCTACCGATTTAGTAAGCTGACTCTTGCTTGCCACTTAGAGATTTAGCAGGACTAGCCCATGGAGTTTGTCCAGGTCTGTACTAATCATTCATGTAGAACCAGTGATAACTGCTAGATCCAGCCTGAATGAACTTTATCTAGATCGTGTTTTCCAAACTTTCTTGAAAAAATATTTGAAAAAGTATTTTTAAAAAATGTGAAAGTATATAAAATACTTTAAATACAGTCAGGGTATAAAGTATTTGTGCTTTTTCCTGAGCTGCAAAAACTGTTACTTTGTTGCAGAAGAAAATTAAGTTAGTTTGAGGTGTTTTTTCTTGATGAATCTGTTTCTTGTTACTTCCTGTAACCAGTATCTTGATGTTGGTTTTGGATTTGTCCCACTCAAAGAGCTCTTGGGATCTCTCATCAGAGTAAATGCCTGCAAGAGGGATTGTAGTCCAGACTTTTTCTTCTTTGTCTAGACTTTGCAGTCTCTGAGGCAGGCTGCATAAATTCAATGTCAAGGGAATAAAAAAAATCAGTTGTGTTTTTATCTTCCTCTCCCTGGGGACTATTGCAAGATCCAGAAAGTTAATAAACTGGCCAGATTCACAGTGTGCCAGCTGGTCCCAAGATCTGTGCAGCAGTTGCCAGCTAGAAAGAGCATTTTGTATCATTACTTGGAATATTTTCTGTATTATTTAGATTGTACCCAAGTAGAATAAACACTGAAGATGAACAGAATCTCCTTTTCCCCTGATACCTTATGCATTTGTTGCCAAATATCAGAATCACTGGAGGTCATCTATTCCAACCTTCCTGCCTAGGCAGGGTCCCCTAGATCATGTTACTCTGGGTTGCGTCCAGACATCTTTTGAGTATCTCCCGGGAGGGAGACTCCACGACCTCTCTGGGCAATCTGTTCCAGTGCTCAGTCACTCACACAGTGAAGTTCTTCCTTGTGTTCAGGTGGAATTTCCTGTGCATCAGTTTCTGCCTGTTGTCTCTTGTCCTGTTGCTTGGCCAAAGAGTCTGGCCCTGTTCTCTTGACACCCTCCCTTCAGATACTTGAGACACTGATAAAGTCCCCTCTCAGTTGTCTCTTCTCAAGGCTGAACAGGCCCAGCTTCCTCAACCTGTCCTCAAAATTGAAGGAGCCTTTCCCCAAATGCATGAGATAGGAAGAAACTGGGATCCAATACATAGCATAAACTTTGATTGACTCATGGTATGGTTAAAATGAAATTACTGTAGGTTTATGATCTGTTTTTTCACATTGTGTGTGTGTGGGGAAAAAAATCTTTAGGGATGAGAAGTCTAATGTGTTTTCTAGGTAACTGTTTATAGTGAGAAAGTAGGTGTGTGAGAAAGAAACAGAATTTAACTTGCAGCATCTCAGTGAATAACGTTGTCTTAGTACAGATGTTTAGCAGGGCTTCAGCCTATCCCAGTCAAGGTGGATGTTAGATCCCAGCTGTTTTCAGAGAGCAGGAGCAGTGTAAGGTATTAATCCATTTTCATGGTGTATTTTTAAAAAACTTTAAAGGGCTGAATCTATGAATCTTAAAATTTATTCTGATCTAAAACACCTTATTTACTGAATGTCATTCCATTTAAAAGACACATTATTTACTAAAAATTATTTTATCACTGAGTAGTTGTGGAAGGCTTCTACCAGTCCTCCTCCTTGTTTTACACAGTGCAGCTTTGTTGCCGTATTCAGTTTGTTTCTTGCTGGCACTCTGAAAATAGCGTTACTTGCCTCACAACTTGATTTGTCAGATACGGGGCAGGTTTTCTGCCTGCATGCTAACACTAAGTATAGAAGTGGTGATTAAATATCTAGTTTTGTGAAAAGCATGTTGAAATACCTTTTGCATGGAAGAAAGCATGTGATCCTCTTAAGATTTTAGAGGAGGTTGTCCTGTGTGGAGTTACAGCAGGATGAGTTTCAGGCATTTTGATATCTGTAATGTTTTTCTCAGACAGATTCTTTGGACCGATGGATTGGCAAAGTTTTTCTTGCTGTAACACTTTTATCAGGAGTTTTTAGTTTTGTTTTTTTTTCCTGAAGTCCATCAGCTTGGGGAAGAAGACATGTTTGTTCATGTTTTTAGTGCTTATTTCCCCTTCTTTCACAGAAAATGGTTGAATTTTAAATTTGTAGTCTTAGTTTGTACTCAAAATGCATTTACAGAATACCAAAATCATTGTGCTTGTGTGTTATAAAATCTGCAAATCCTCAATGCTTGGTGCAGAGCCATCAAGTGTGGAGAACTGATGTAATTTGGAGATGCAATGTATCTTGCATAAAACATAATAGATATTTTATTTGACAAGATCTAGCATTAACTCACGAAGGGATTGCTCTTCATGGTGGGTCTTTGAACATTAATTTATATGTTTCTCTATTCTGAGAGTTTATTACCAGTAATTCAAGTAGCTTCATGAACCAGGCAAACTTACTTTGTCCCTGATCTGGCAAAGATTTAAAGGTATCTTTAATTTTAAAGCAAGATGACTGTGCACACTGATTACAGAAACTCTGCTTCAAATTTGTTCGAATGGGCTAAAGCAGAGTTTGGGTCAGTTGGGTTTTGCTCAGGGAGCCTGAATGCTTAGGATTTGGCTACTGGGAGGATTTAAGATACCTCATAACCTTAAAGTAATTTCCTGGTGACTTTTAGTTATAACTTCTCCTTCTTTTCATTTAAAGAATACAGAAAGAATAAGAATTGAAGTTTTAAAGTGAGGGGAAATAAATACAAGATTTGTATCTACCATTCACTTTAAAAAAATGTCCAGGTGATTTTTTTACTTATTTTCTTTAGAATTAACTTTGGTTCCTTAATCTTCTCTAGGTCTTAATCTGACCATGTATGTGTGTTAATCATTGATTAATTAATCTTGTTAAAACACATGCATTTTATGAAGCTTTTGCAGTTAATATTTTTTTCCTTTCTTCTGTGCTTCTTGAAATTACTTGACTTGGAAAAATTCTTGAGCAAGGTTTTTTGGTATCTAGATAGTTTAAAAGTGAATCTTACACTTTGCACTTTTGTTGTTCAACATTTTGAAGCCCTGAACTATGCGGGTTCTGAGAACATTGTTTAAAAAAGTGGCATCTCGGAAAACACTATGTGAATTATTAGTTCATTTTGATGGTTTAAAAGTGACCTCGACTTTTGTCACTTCTCTTGTTAGGTTTACTAATATTTCAGAACATTTGGTTTTTCAAGGAAGGATTTCTCCTCCTTGCCTTCTCTTCCTCTTTTCTTGAATCTGCGGTGAAGATGTGAAGCTGGATTTGACATGATCTCCATGGCAGCACACATTAGTTTCCATGGCAACACATTTCACAAACAGCTCTACAACTTTACTACAGTGTCAAACAAAAGGAGAAGCCCGACTGTTGGAGCAGGCTGTGATCAAGGTTAAAATTAAAATGAGGGGGAAGGGAGGAAACACTGGAAGAGGTTGGGTGAGATAATGACTTCTTCCAATTTGTCCTTTTAAAGCTTTTGCTCCAGGGTAAGCACATCATTTAAAATAACCCCCTAAATTCTCCAGTCCGTAATTACCATGCTATCTAGCTGCATTCCTGCACATGAGTAGGTAAGTGATGGGCTGTCACAAGTCTTTTGTCCCAAGATACTTCTTTAGCCTGGTTTCAGAAGGAAATGAGGCTTACAGATTAAGTCCTCTGATCCAGTTGTCTCTTTGTCCCTCTCCTATTGGTACCTCATAGCTTTTGCTCCCATTGATCATATTATTGGAATCTTGACAGAGGGGTCAAAGTTGAGGAGGTAATTAAGTTCCTCTAAGTGTTGTGAAAAGCTGCTCCCTGTTCAGTCCCTGGAAGGAGACTTTGTGCACTGAGAACTGGAGAATTACAGGCATCTTAGCTAGATGGATATAATAAACAACTTATAAAGATTCTTTTGATGGTCTGAAGTCAGGAACGTGTTTAAGCACATGTTTAGTATCTCGTTTTTTCATGAGATGCTTTTCTAAACCTTGGAGACAGGATACTATGAGAGCCTGATTCTCTTAGAAACAGTTAAGGTCATTTCTCTTTTAAGGTAACAGTACTGGGAAGGCATGAGGGAAAATATGGAAGGACTGCAAGGTGTGAAGCAGCTTTCGGTTTTACTTTTATTTCAGACTGAATATAATCCATTCTTCAGGTTTGCACAATGCAGGCTTGTTGCATTGTGTTTGTGTCAGGAACCTAAACTACTGCTGGCAACCAAATGTGAAAGAAAACAGAAGCTTGAGTTGGATGTCAGAGGACTTGTACTAAGAGGGTTTGGGAGTGTGGGCAAGGATATATCAGTATTCTCAGCGGTCTGCTCCATTGTTTGGGCTTTGCACATCTCCCATTTCCGAGAGATACAGTTCCATGTGCATGGGAGAGATTACATTTATGTCATTGGAAAGGTGGTGGTGTTTTAGTAGAATCTATTTCTCAGCTGTGTTAGAGAGGATTTTTTAAAATAAGAAAAGAATGCAAAAGTAGCTCAAAGATTTATATTGATCCTGGTTTAGAAATGCAAGGCTACCACATTATTCACTTCAGAGTAGTTCCCATCATAGTATGGTGTGCTATCATGCATGCGAGCTTTTATGGGAAGATGGGTTTTTATTTTGTTTTTTATTTAAAAACATTATAGAGGTGGCTGTACAAGGCTAAATGCAGGAGGGGATTTATAAGTATCAAAGATACCTTTTAATGAAAAGAAATACATGTAACCCACACTGGTATTGCTGCAGGTAATGGTGCGGCAGGTGGAATGCAGCATTAGTGTGGGGACTTGCCAGGGTAGAGGCAGGTTCTGGAGACGTGGCTTCAGGCTGGCGACATTGCCCTGCTTGGGGAATAGGATCCAGCTCCAGCGAGTCCTAGAAGGCTGGATCTTTTAATATATTACTGTACCAAGTTGACTTACACTGCAGACCTCTGCTTACCATACAAAATATTCAAGTGTTTTTCTTTCAGAAGGAAAGGAAAACAGTTGTCTCATAGAATTGTTTATTTTCTTCTGACTCTTGGAAATTATCCTGGTGGAAATGGTCTGTTGAACAAAGTAGAATGAAATGGTCAAAGATGTACATAGTAATGACTTATTGCCTACTTTTCCATTTTAGCTGATTACTGTTGTTTTAAAAAGTGACTAGAGAATTTTTTAAGGATCTTGGTTTCCATAAATCTCCTCAGAAGCTAGTTCTTATGGGCCTTCGTGTTTTGAAAGTTTTAGTCCTTTGAAGTTTCTGGTGAAACAAAAATGCATGCAAAGGCTACCCATATTAAAAGGCTTGCTTATAGCTGTGTTAGCTGTATAATCAGCCTATGCTATACTTTTTTTGATTACTACTAACCTTCCAAAATATCAACATTGATATTTTTTTTTTCTGTAGCTCATGTGCCATCTCAAGGTATTTGGGAGTGTTGATTGGAAAATTCAGACAGTCTTATATTTAACACTCTTTCGTGGTGTTTATGTTGTGCCCTGCTTAGACATCCCAGGGGGCTTAGTCCTTTCCACATTGAACCCAGAGAATCCATCTTTGGTTGATTTCTTCTTAGATTTCAGCCTCCTTCCTTGTCCTTAAGATTAGCCATACGCAGTCAGTGATTCTCAAGCTTGAATTACATGTGCAGTGGTGGTCAAGGCCATCCATCCATCTAAAGAGCCTTAGCTGCTTTCCTGTCCCTATGAAGAGCAGCTTCTTCAGCTGTCATCTTCCATGCTTTTAAGCCCCTATTCAAAGACCTGTGACGCAGGCAAGGTTCAGCAAGGCAGGACAACCTAGGCTCACATCTGGTGTTTTTTGGTATGTTTGACCAGGAGAGGATGGATGTGGAAGGTTTGTCAGTAATATTATTTCAATATGTACTTCCAATATCTTCCTGTAAACTGTGGTAATGTGTTTCTTTCCTCCGGTTTTCTTTAGAGTGTTAAAATTGCAGTGTGGGCTCACTGCTGGAAGAACTACCAACATATCCATCTGAATGAAAGCTGTGAATCTTGTTCCATGGGTTATAAAAATAAACTTGTTTCATTGAGCTTTCATGTATCAAGAGATTTGCAAATGTAAAAATGCAATATAAAGGGAAGGGATTTTGAATAATTCCTTAATCTCGTTTTCAGTGGTCAGGATGTTCAGCTGCATTTTTTGTCTTCTCCCTAATCACTTTCATATTAAAGATTAATTGCATATCATAGAGAATCCTTGATTAAGCCAATGAAAAGTGAGAGCATAGATCTGTTCATTAGAAGCAGTGTGAGGAATAATAATGAGCAACTGCCAGGCTTCCTTGTCTGCCTTACAATAGACACATAGAAGACATGTATTTCTGTGATGCTCCATTTGCTGTTATTAAACAAAAATAATTTACAATTTTACCAAGAAGGTTCCTTAATTAACAAAACAGAATAAGTTACTCTGCTCCATATACCTTCTGGGGTGCAAGTTTAACAGGAAAAGGAGTTAATATTTCACAAGGCTGTTTTGCCTCTTACTCCAGGAGAATCGAACAAGGTGATTTATGAAGGTGTTTTGATTTTAGGCTTTGTCATTTTGACTAGGACTTTCTCTTTAGCTATGTGCCTCTTTGCAATGGGTTGTTTGGGGTTTTTTTGTCCTAAGTTCTAGGGTACTGCATGTGATGCATGTGCCACACCTGTAAAGCTGCAGAACTTGCTTCCCATTGCACAAAAACATAAATGTGTGCGTATGACTTTAACATTTGTTCACTTGGGGATACTCGAAGTTGTCTCTGCTGGCCTCTGTAGATAAGGAATGTCAAAAGAATGGGAAGTAACAAGGGCAGTGTCAGGACATATGGCAACAGTGTGGACTATACATGCCAAAATTAAATTAGCGTCACTTCATAATACCAAATGAAGCACTTGAAGAATGAGACTTGTGAGGCAAAATGATCATCAAAGGCACACCTTTGTTTATAACAGGTGGTAGTACTGCAGCTGTTAAGATTCCTATTCAGCAGCAACTTGTGTTTTTTTTTACTTGGAGGGAATGTTTTTTTTTTCTACTAGTACACTGAATGAAGTTGCCCTGAACCTGTGAGCAAGCATCAAGAGGCTGTATTGTACACAGTATTGTTCATCACCTGTAGCAGTGATTCTGAAACTTCTTGGAAATAGATGACTGTCAAACCTGAATTTCTCACGGATCATTTTCAATTCTCAAGTTTTTAAAGAAAACTTCATTAGACTATGAGTGAATTAAGCCAGTCTCATCTTACTGCTGCCAGTCATTGTAGAAATGTAGTTTGGGGACCACTAGCAAAGTGTCATCTTAATCTTGAGTGAACTACAAAATAAAAGGCCTCTGGGCTGGCTTTTCTGTTCCAGTGGATTTGTTTTTTTCCTGCCTAAGGCTTAGAGTTTCAACAAGTAGAACAGAAATGTTTGATACCAAAGAGACAGCTGAGTTACTTCTCCTTCAAAGGCCTATACAATCAAGTCACTGCAGCATGGGAAGTCTTGTCCCAAGATTCATCTGATGCCAATTCTGCACACCTGCCCAAGCATGAGCCCTAGATGCAATTGTTCTGCTTATGTTGTAGGCAGGATAACTAGTTATGTGTCAGAATATACGATGGTGGTCAGGTGCTAAGAAAAATTTGAAGAGTTGGAGTCATTCACTTATACATTAGGTGGGCAGCAAAGCTAGATTTCTGATTGAGAAGATTTCCTAGGGTGTTGCTGCTGTGTTTCTCTGCGATGGTATTGCATGCAGCAGCAACAACGCGGTGGCGGTAAAGGAGGCGAGAAGGCTCTCATGCATGGAGACAGCAGCAGGTCTTTATTCCATGCTAACTCCCCAAGGCCTAGGACCAGCACACGTGCCAGCCCCCATAGGCAGAGGGCTGGCACATGGCATGGAGCCCAGAGAGAGAGAAGCTGGTGGCTGCTGAACCCCAAGGCAGAGAGAGGGATTCATCTGCTTCAGAGTCCCTATCTTGGGGAACAGAGGGGCGGCACAAGGGCGGAGTTAGGATAACAGAGCCAATAGGGAGAACCTGAGGGAGGGGTTTGTCTAGAGATGGAGGAAGGGGAAGCCACATGGAAAGGCAGGCAGGGATGTGGAATAGGGGTACACTACACTAGGGAATAACTAGCAACTGCCAAGGCAGTTCCAGACCTCTGGAAACAGGGCTGTTTAATGATTCAAGAGAGATGTGATCATTGGTGATGAGACAATGCACTCTTTTCCATTGGTTCTCAAACAGCAATTAGGATAAACAGGTTATTGAGTAATCTATGTTAACTTACCTTCTTTTGCTATCATTGGACCTTATAGATCCCTTTTTAACACTTTTATTTTTCTGCTTCTCCTTCCTGCCTTTTTGAACTAACATGAGTAGTTACACCAAAGGGAATAGCTAACCTATTTAACTTGAATTTCTCATGAAGCCTCCTATTCTCATCAAGGCAGCATATTCTAATCTCCTTCATCTTCCAGAATGTCTGCACTATATTGAAAAACATTATGGAAAATAAACCTCAGTTTTGGTGAAAACTTAAACACAGACGTTGGCAGTAATAAACTTTCCGATTTAATTTATCTCTACTGAAAAATTTGAACCAAATTGAATTGTGTGTATGGCACAAGACAAGTTGGTACAGGCCTTATTTGTGTGTGTGTGTATTTAATTGAACTGTGTGGTTTTACATTTAGATTTTTGTGATACAGACCAAAGGGATCCCTTGAATTTCAAAGTTTACTTACTTTTTTATTCACGAAGAGTGGTGGGTCCCAAAACATGTTGGATTTACTTCATCTGCTTTCTGAAGGTTTCTAAAATAGGTACTGTGATTGTCACTTCACAATTTTTTTGCCAATATAGCCTTAAAGGCATTGTTGTTTTTAACCAATGCTGGTATCTCTAAACAGTGATATTGTATAAAGAAGGTTTTGAAAGTATGGAAAAATTCAGTGTTGAGAGATGAGAGAAGGACGTGGTTGAAGTGACAGCAAGGGAATTCCGTTGGTGATGAAGGTTTTGTACACTGTATTGTCTCAGACTGGTTTGTGAAGATACAAGAGTTAGATTCTACCTGACTCTTCCAGGTGCTGTTGGCAGTGTGATCATAGTGGTGCACTTGGTGCCACAGAAGTCCTGAGGAAATGGCACATGCTCAGGTGGTGAACCTGTTCAAAATCCTGTCTTCCACAGCAGATACAGGTCTGGGGATACAGAGCAATGAAAAGTGTGCTCTTCAGTCTTGTAGCTGGAGGTGGTGGTGTATTGTGGGGTTTTGAGTGGACTCTATGCCCTAAGTTAACTAAAAAGATAAAGAAAAACCTCAAGTAACTAAATCCCTGCAACCAATCCTGAAGACTGATACATCAGTGTCAAATGAGTTAATGGTTCAGGAGCTTGCCTTAGGTGTTGCAGGGGTTTGAGTTGTTCAAACCCCATTTACAGCAGTATTAGAAGAATTACAGAGGTATAGCCACTGTGTATATTCTATACTGGTTTAATCTGAGGAGTTCAAGGAATTAGACTCATAAAAAATAAATGTACCTGTTTCCATTTTACTGTGAAAAAAATATAAATGAGGCCTTGATGGGTGGAGAGGTGAATCTGGTCCTCTTCGGCTCCAGAAAAGTTCCACCATTCTTTGACTGTGCATGGCAGATAATATAATTCTGTGAAAGGTTGAATTTTACACAGCTCTTTGTGTGAGAAGGGGTGAATAGGCTTGGGAAGAGGTGGGAAAGGACTGGATAGCCCTTCTTAATGTGGGTTTTCTGCTGTCTTCAGAAAATGAACAAAAATCATCTGTGTGGTAGAGACTATTTCAGCTGCTATACCTTGCTGTAGCTTTGTGCGCTGCTGCTCATGCTCTTAAACTAATGGGTTGTTTTCCACTCATGTTTTTGCCTTTTCTGTTTCCCTGGGTAAGGCTTTGGGCAGGTTCTGAGGCAGAGTTTCTGATCATGTGCTGAAATTTGCCACAGGAAATCTGGAGGATCTAAGTAGTTTTCTAACTTCTTGTCCTGTGTAGGAAGCCTGGGGCCACTGTTCCTGTCTTCTTCAAATGAACTCTGGACTCTTTTCCCCCATTCTTCAAGGAAAACATGTTTAACATTAACCAATTAAACTGGATTTATTATTGTTTGTACAACTTAGACCATATTCTGTTTTCCTTGACTTGCCCATGATGTTATGGTAGAGTGAGGCATTATTGTAGCACCTACTGTTTATCTTGTTGAACTTCTTTCCCTTAACAAGCCCAGAACATACAGCTTGTTTTGTTTTGTTCAGGCTATCCACATCTAATGAAAACTGAATTCATTCTACCTTTTAGTGTTTGACAATGATTTCTTTTTTAGCCACAGGAATACACGAGAGTTTTTCTCTATGACTGAAAACGTAACAGAGTTTTCACTGGTACATACTGTGACATGGCCAGAGCAAGAGGACAGTCCTTTCTGGAGGGCACCAAACATGACTCTCTCCACCCCTTTGTACAGATTCTCATTCTATTCACTCAAAAAAGATGTAAGAGACCATTTAAAAATTAAAGAGAGATGAGAGATGATAAAAGATAGGGAAGCAAAATAAGGGAGGAGATTAGCAAGGTTGTATAGATTATCTGCATGCAATCATTAATTTAGGAATAAAGATATGGAATTTTCATTTGAGATAGTTTTTCAGAAAATTTTGTAGCTCTTAACATACATTCCTCAAGGAGATTTCTAGAGGGCAGGGGGAATACTGGCATTTCTGACCTGCTTTAGTTTGCTTCATCCAGGTCAAAACATTTTGACCTCAGCCTTAAGCAGAGTCTGTTTTAATGTGTATGTTTCTTGGGCATATTGCTTATATGGTACCCTATGGGGAACAGAGAATAGAAACTTTTGCATTTAGGAAAATCAAGAAATCCACACATTTGCATCAGTTAGTTGTAAAAGAGCTTACTGATGTATTGTGCAGGCCCTAATACAAGTTTTATTATATATCAGGGCCCTGGAGAGGTTTAGGAAAACTACAGAAGGGATCTGTTTTGTAGGTATTGAAGAAGGAGGAATGGTACAACCCAGCTACTTGTTTGTCCATTACCTGTTATTTATGCCAAGCAGAAATTATGGGATGTGATTTATACATCTTAAGGAAGGGCAGCATAGGGAAAGCTAGCCCATGTTGGATTTGATGCGTACAAAAAATTCATGTCAAATTGGGCTTTGTTTGATGTTAAGTTACGCAATTGATTTAATACACCAAGACTACTGCGAGGCAGTTCTCTTGCTGCTGTACAACATTTTGATTGAGACACTAAGTTGATACAGAATCAATGTGACACATTAAATATATAAAAACTGTATAACTGAGGTCTCCAAATGTAATGGTAAATAGGAAAAAACATTGCTGACATAAAGAAGGCTTCCACTTCTTTCTGCGTTGCATCTTCTTCTTGTGCCCACAGGACAGGAAAGTTTTTGAAAGAATTTAGAGAAGGAGGAGGAGTTCACAGGCAGGCGACTGATGACCTGGAGATGCTGGGCCCATTTAATGTGTTGATACACTTACCTTATCAAAGAGAACTGGAGTGATGACTTGATCACTGTCTCAATATATACAGAGGAAATAGAAATTTGAAATCTGAAGCAAATGTTTAACACACTAAAGACAGATTGTAACAGGTATTTTCATTTATGCTGTAAGTAACAATTTAAATGATTCCTCAAAAGTTTGCATGGCTTTTGCTACATCTAAAATGTTAGTCCTTCTGTATGTTTTTCTAAAATGTACCATCGCAGAGGAGTATAGAAATTAATTTCAAAAAAAACTCCCTGTCTTCCCTTTTGGTGAGAGAAGATGACCCCGTTTCCCCCAGTAAGCCCTGCGTTCTTGCCTGAACTACTTCCCAATAGATCACCAATTCTCTCTGTATGCTGAGTGTAGTGAGATGTAAAGTGGCTGGGAAGATCAGCCCTTTGGGGGAGAATAAGGTCAGGAGATGCTACTGGGAGGCTTTGCGGCATGGTATGTGGCCTCGGGGCTGGTCTAGACCCAGTTCAATTTAATGTCAAACCAGTTTAAATTAAGACTATGCTATTTAGTCCATAATGCTAAGGCATTCAACAGGGGAATAGTGGAATACTTACTATCTAAAACAGTACTTTATAAATGCTTTATTCTGTTAAAAATGCTGATATTTTGAGTTTTTGCCCTAATTAGAGATGAAAGCAAATGACAAAACTGAGATGTTCTGAGGAGTGGTAGTCCTGTGTGTTACTCATTTTTACAGAAAAGTATGCCTTAACAGCTAGAATCACTCTTTTATAATCCTCGTGATTATAAGACAGTTGAGCTTCTACGGAGGTTTAAATTTTATATTTCAGTTATGCTACCTAAAATTCAAGCATATACTTAATCACAGTACTGAATTGGGCTTGATTTCAGAAAATGAGCTGCTACCCTGTTTGTGCACATGCAAGTCTGATGAGGAGCAGCTGAGGGATCTGGGGTTCTTTAGCCCGGAGAAAAGGCAACTCATGGGAGAGCTTGTCACTCTCTATAACTACCTGAAAAGAGAGTGTAGCAAAGAGGGGTGGGGGGTGTGGTGGGGGTTGGGGAGTCAGTATCTTTTTCCCAAGTAATAAGTGATGGGGTGAGAGGAAATGGCCTCAAGATGTATCAGGGGAGGTTTTGATGGGATATCGGGAAAAATTTTTTCACTGAAGTGAAAAAGAGAGAAGTGTGGTCAAGCATTGGAACAGGCTGCCCAGGGAAATGGTGGAACTGCCATCCCTGCAGGTATTTAAAAGATGTGTAGATGTGGCACTTAGGGACATGATTTAGTGGTGGACTTGACAGCGCTAAGTTAATGTATTGATTTAATGATCTTAGAGGCCTTTTTAAACCTAAATGGTTGTGTGAGCCTACATGAGAGAAGGCTGAGAGGACACGTAAGTGGCAGACTGAGACGAGAGCACAGCATGAGACAGTGCAGTCCCAATGAGTGTGAGATAACACTGAAGGCAAAAGGGTACAGAAGGGTGGGTACCTCAACAGGCTGAGACAGTCCTTTCCTTGTGTAAGGTAGAGAGGGTGCTGGCTGTCCCTGGAGGGGAATAAGGGGTTGCTCTGCCTGTGCTCTCCAGGGGCTGTTGAGTGCGATGTCCTGGGCAGTGGCCAGGGATGGTGCCAGGGGTGCAGTTGAAGGTGTCCTTGTCTTGGCAGCCAGGGCTGCATGGTTGAGCTCCCGTTGGGTTGTTGTCCTAAACCGGCATCATATGTGAGCTGGGCTCCAAATGGGAGGTGTAATCCAGCAGGATCAGTGGGTTAAACAGGCACCGGTTGGTGCCAGTGAATTGGTGATAGCTTACATAATACTTCTTCATGGACACTTTAATATTTAATGTTTGCTATAGCATAAATGGAGCTTGCGGGCAGCTGTACATAAGCTGTGCATGAATTTTTAAGAAGAGGAAAAATTTTGGGAGGCAGGAACGTCACAGAAGCTTCCTAATTGGCACATACCCCAATAGAAACCAGAAAGTGAAAATTAAGTTACTGCCCTAATTATCAGAGGCTCCTAGGAATACATTGTGCTGGAAGATATTCCTTTTTCATTTCATGCACTGCTTTAAAAATAAGTGCTGTGCAGAGCTTAACAAGGCTTTTAATTAAAAGGCTGTGCCCACACAGTAACTTTTCACTGTGGCACTGGCTGATGAAGGGAGCTGCAAGGGGTGAAAACACTTCTTTGTGTCCACAAAAGATGGAGCTAATAATCTGTTGATAACCAGTGGCACTTAAATGGCTTTGCCATGGTGACATGAGGCCTGATTCTGACTGGCAGCAGTGTGCGTGGTAGGTTTCTTGCAGGGATGAACATTTCTGTGTGCTTCTGGCCAGGAGCTGCCTTTGCCCTTCTGCTCCGCTGCAACTGTGCAGCAAAGATGTTCACCTCCCTTAGTCCTGAATGCCAGGCTGCACTGAGCTCTGATGACAGCTCTATCCCCAGCCCACACCAGAAGGTAAAAGTTGTAATCATTTAAGCCATTTAAGGTTTGTAAGATGTGAAAGAGGACAGGTAAGTTGTAGTGGTGGACAAGCATGGCAGTGTATTGTGCAGATGGACGGTATCAGAGCAAAGTAATAAATAATAGACAGAAGGATACGTTAGCAGTGTATGAATTCTGCTGTTGGTAACTGTGATGTTTCTCTCGATTTGCAGAATTTGCCATTTAAGGCAAGGATGTCCCTTGTATTAAGGCAGAGTACGTAACTCTAATAAAGGAGTAGCTTTTCTATTGGCACTGTCATGTAAAAGCCCAACTGCAGTATGCCCTTGTTCTGCTAAGTTTGTGAGTATCCAGTACAAACAACGCTTTTCAGAGTAGGGGCTTTTGGATGACTGGCTTAAGAGCACTGTCACTCGTATCAGGGAAATTTTATACATTTATTTCTCTGGGAGGTGATTTTGGTAAAATGCAGAGTGCTTTTTGAAAAATGTGTTTAAATGGGACAACAAATACATATTTCTATATGTATTCATATAATGTATGAATGCATAATAGCTGTATAGTAGAGCTGCAGAAAACCAAGAATTTGGGGGTCCTATTTATAGGCAGAGTTGCCTGGCTATGTAATCAAAATTAATACATTTTCAATTTATTTCTTCATTTGCCAAAATATACTTTATGGCATTAAAGCTGGAAAGACCTAGCAAGTTTCGTTTGCTTTCCTGAGTCCAACCTACTTCAGTTCAAGATCAGAGCAACTGAAAACCCTCTGTATAAGAAGTTTGAGTAAGTTTAATAACAGATACGGTGTGTAGTAGTGAAGTTCATTGTGGAAGCATGAGAGCAGCTGTATTGGATCAGATGGAAAGGTCCGCCTTGTGCAGTTCCTGCCTCATGAGCCAGCAATGTATGTTTTACTTAATGAAAGGTAAGAACATCCCAGGCTTTCTGATGGTCCTTTGCCCGTACTCTCACAGCTTGCAGTACTCCGTGGCTTAGGAGCTTCAAGTGTGTATTGTTGAATAATTCTTAAGGGATTTTTCTTAATTTATTAAAATATAGTTGCATTTTTCCCTTTATCCCTCTTAATTCTTTCCCTCTTCTTAGCACCAAATTTCTCACAAAAATTGTTTCCATCCTGAGGAATGTCTCTCTGACACTGCAATTTTAAACTGCCAGAGAGATGTGATGCTGTGATAGTGCTATTGCATACTCCAATTCAAACAGCTATGATGTGCTGGTTTTGAAAAACAAAAAATGGTTTCAATTAGTTCGGGATATTTCTTTGGAAGAATAAAAACAGTAACAGAAAACTTAATATATCACCTGAGTTGTCCAAATCTCTATAAATGGTATGAACAAAACCACTCTAAGTAATCAAGGATAGAGCAATCTCCTTAATCTGGTTACAGTACACTCTAATTGAGTAGGTAATCAACCTGAAACATCTTGCCCTGAGCATGAGTCTCAGACTCTCACTGAGTGTAAATGTCACACAGAGAGTCTTGTAACACTATAGGCAGTACTTCTATAGAATTTGTTCTTTTGGTTTGGCAGCATCTGACACAGAGCTCTTTGCACACAAATTTGTGCTTGTGCCTTGTCGTTTTGAATGTGATAATGTTTGGGGTGCCCAGACAACTTTTCCCTCTCTTCCTCTTCCTGAGAAAATCTTCTGAGCCGATACAAAGGTAGAAAAAATTTATCTTGTGAAGAGGCTGGCAAAGATCCATGGAAGATGAGATAGCTGTGTAAATGTATGACTGTTACCTGGAGGCAAAGAAGAAAGCCACTTTCAGTTTATGAGGTGTAACAAATACAGCTATTAGACACTCATATGCCTCTCCAGGTTACCACTAGAAAGTATCTGATTTTGTTGGAATCAAAATTTCATCTACTGACTTTTGGATTTAGGAAACATTTTCCCATCAATGATATTTGTTAAACGATAATCTAGGTGTCCAATTACTTCTTAAGCCAAGCACTTAGAGAAGTTTTGTTCTTCAGAGCAGAATAAAATACTGCTTTACTGCTTTTACTGCTTTACTGCAGTAAAATACTGCTTTTGATAGCACTTGGACTAAGCACATGGTTTTTGTGCACCAGATATTAGTATCATAATACTCCATCCCACAAGTTTCTCTTCCTTTTAAATCTGAATTTCTGCCCTTTGCCCTCCCTCCTTAATGACAGCCTGCCTCTTGAATGGCAGTTCACAGGATTCGCCTCCCCATAGCTGTGACTGCTATTGTTTGCAGTGAAGCCTTGCCTGATGGGTGTGCAGGCTGCATTGGGACCCACACTGATGGTCTGGTGTACCTTAAGCCCAGTTGTCAAATGGTAATACTTGGGAATGTGGGCTGTTGTAATGTACTGTGACCTGGGATACACTCTCTTAATGAGCTGAAGGGCTGGAATTGTCAGGCATGTGCATTTATGTAGCAGCTTTGTCATCGTCTTGAGGGCTCTGGCTGGCTTTGCAGTTGTATTTTAAAGAACAGAGAAAGTTTTCTCTAATAGAAGAATTACCTTTCCCCTTGCAGTGGAGGAGAGTGAAGGATTTCGCATGCTGGAAGTTAAAAGGACCTATGGATTTCCTGCATTCCAACAGTAAAAGGGAAGCTGTGAATCACTGTGGGGCATCACCAAGTTCTTCTTGATAAAGAAGTTCCACCTGAGGTCCCTTGTTCACAAAGATCAGTGTTATTTGCACAGCATCAAAATTGAGTTAGTCCACTGCAGTGAGACAAGAGCAGACTGTAATATAAAGATTTTTTCTTCTACAAGTCCTAGAAATAACATTGGCTATGATAGTAGAGACTGCCAGTGTTTAAAAGCACTGTATTTCAGACCTGTGTTCACTGCACTGCCTAGGCTTTTGGTTTCCCCATAATTATTACCCACACAACAGTTAGCAACCAAGCTTCTCATTTGCATGGTTATTCTCTGTATTTTAAAGGTTCTGTTTTGATATTATTAACAAATATTTTCTTTTAAAATACCAAATAAGGACATTCAGTGGTGTTTAAAATAGATTTAAAGAAACAACAGGCAAGGTAAGTCTGTCCTGGAGGTGACTCAAGATGCAAGTTGGAGATCTTTCATTTTCCAGTATTTTTGCACTGTGCTGGGAGAAGTGAAATTTGCACATGTTGTCTTGCCTGATCTAGATGCTGGTTACCCCCTAACATGGCAGTTAGACACCTGGAAAATGAAGGTTAAAAGTAATGAAACAACAACCCAAACCAAAAAGGGTAAAAATTCTCCTGTAAAGTTTAGAATGATTTAGTGATTCTAGTGTGGTACTTGATGCCTTAGGAGGAAATCTGAGTCAGTACAACAAGACTAATTTTCTCAAGATTCAGATATTAATCATCAAATTAATTTAAGGTTGTGCAATCAAAGCCATAAACTTGTTTTTCTGGCTATTCACATATATATGCCATGTGACAAAGAGGCACTGTATTTGGGTTTCTGTTACTGAATATTGAATGTTACCAACTGTCTCTGTTATTACTGAGGAAATTAAGAAGTCATACAATAGATACAAATGCAACAAACATCTTGAAAACAATCAGGAGAGCCAGTGATTGTGCTACTAAGTGAGAAAACATGAGTAGCAGATATTAGCATGTAAAACCCTAGTCTCACAACTCAGGTATGTAAATGCACTTGTTGCACAAAATTTCAGTGTTGATAAGCTTAGAAAAAACTAATTTGGCTGTGTTTGGGGTCACTCTGTACATAATTCAGTGCCACTTAGGCCTTACTGAGACGTGTGTGGAATACTGCAAACCTTGTCAGATTTGGGATCATGAACTTCAATTTACCAAGTCCAGCTGGTCACAGAGTCATTGCAAAAACTTGACAGAAACTGGTGTCTCCTGTTGTGCTTACATTTTGCCCATTAAATTCTTTTCTGTGTGAAAAACAACTCTTAACACAGTCATGTTAGTGGAAGCAGGCGTAATTCCTGGCGCCAACCAATCAGAGAAATTTTTCTGTCATGTTTAGCATTGCCCCCAGCTGAGGAGCAGCTCTTTGGCTATCATCTGTTCAAGTAAAGCCTCATGTATGTTTTCATTTGTGGTGTTCATATTCATGGCAGATTTGAGGTGTTCCGATGACAGATGGCTTCACAAGAATAAAGTGGATTCTTGCCTTGTTGCAAAGACAGAGCTGCTTCAGCGTTCCAGTCAAAATGGGTATTTGCCTTTGATCTGCACGCATGACATCTGCTGATGTTAGTATATGTCTAATGCAAGGCTCAGGGTAGATATATCAGCATGCCAAATGTTCATAACTGGCCTGTCCAGATAATTGATTTTTTTTAAATATATGTCAAATGAGTTGAATAATAAAATAAAATTTAAAAAAAAAAAGGTTTTCCCTTTTTTCTAAAAAACACTTTTCACACAGTTTAAACTAAAACATATAGCACTGTTTTCAGCAGCTGTTTGGAAAACAAAGGAAGGAAATTCCTGTGTTCACAAAATCACCAATGGTCATGGCCCCTTTTTTCTTGGGTTTTTGTTGTTTTATGTTGTCACCTAGAAGGTGGAAACTTGCATTTGCTTCCCCTATTTCCTGAGGGTTTATTTAATTTTGTATGTCCCATTAGTCACTTTAACCACAAAGCTGAAAATTAATCTGGAGCTGAGGAGTCTTCATAAACCCCTCTGTTTAAATGTTATATAAATAACTAAAATGGATTGGAACAGAATAGAGAATGTGAGCAAGTGAGCATCCTTACAGGTGATGCTGAGAGCCAGACTCATGCTCTTGGTTTTTTTCTTTCTATTGATATTTAGATATTATATCTATAGTGGAATAGCTTCACCTGTAGTTGCTGAGAGCACCTCACTGGTAGCTGTCCTGCAGTAGGAAGTGTAGATATTGGTGGTTCAATCTCCACTTGAGGAGGGAACTGAACTCAAGCCTGAAAAGCAAATGCCAGAGCTAGAGAGCTACTGGGCAAACTGAAGACACCCAGCAGCAGCAGTTCTGCGAGTCAGGGCCTCCTCTTACATTCCCACAGAGTGCTGCTGAAATGATGTGGGTCAGATTCACATCATGCTGGGGAATGTACGTTTTGGATGCATTCTTCAGAGGAGCTGCTGCTGGAGTTGAGGCCAGTCACTTTGTGTTCATTGCTCTTCTAAGCAAACATGTTGTGTTAGTAATGTATTTGTGCTTTTAGCAGCAAAAGGGATATTATTTGCTTTTTAATAACCACACAGGTTGAGCCAGCAGGCCCCTAGAGCTGCTAAGAGGACATACAAGTTACAGTGAAACTTTGTTTTGGTAGTTAAAAAGGAATTAATGGAGAGGTCTTCCCAAAATGCGACATGAAATTTTAAGACCAGTTGGGATACTATGTGAACATCCAGTTTAACTTTCTATGTAAGTCATAGCTCCTCTAGTGCCTACTCTAGTCTGCCCTTTATCAGGCTTGGTTATTTGTTGTGGTTTGTGCTGGTTCATTTTCTAAACATGTTGATTGCTGTTCAGCCTGGTTACACTCAGCCACAAGTGTCTTTGCTGGCTGTGCTTTGCTGGCTGTCCTTTTAGTAACCAAAGGGATTTGTAGTCTAAATTTGATTGCTCAGCTGAGGGCTGGGGTCTTTCCTCTGAAATACGAGGGTAATGAAGTGGCTGTTCAACATCCTTATGATGAGGATTAGGAGACTACCATGTGATGCCTTTGGAGAGGACAGCCCTTCATGCTCTTGTGAAGGGAGAAAAATGTTGCCTCTGTCACTGCAGCAAGAGAGCAACCATTTAAACTTTTAAGCTAGTGGGTTTGGTTTCTAACTTAGAGCTGGTGCATTGTACAGTCCTGCTGGTAAGCAGGAGGTTATTGGTACAAGCAGCTGTCTCCATGCAGAAGGCTGTAGTTCTGTTTGGTTATTTTTATTAAATAAGCAGCTCCATGCCCTACCAGCAGACAATGAGACATTGAGACATTTTGGCAAATCAGTCCTGTGTGAAACAAGACAAAGCAGCAAAGGATAAACTCCACAAACAGTTACCACAACATTGCTTTTCTTAATTATGTTGTCCTTCTACTTCCATTACCATTTGCTCAGTAAAAAACCCTCTTTCCCATGGTTGTATGTCCATGCTGGTGTCACCCTAGTTTGGTGCTCCTGTATGATTAAGAGGCTCCATGTATCTGGTGGCTGAGAGTGATGTTTGAATGTTGTAATGACATCAGCTATTTAAGCTCAGAATGGAGTTAGATCTTTGTATTTTCTCAGGCTTCTAGGCTCATTTTAAGTAGAACATCAAAAAATCAGTGATGAAAATGACCCAACAGATTATCTCTCCCATCTCAAAGTCAGGCCAAGAAGTTTCTCTACTATTACCTTCTCATTAAAGCACTTTTCCCAGTGCTTTATCCAGCTTGAAAGAGCTGAGTTGTTGGATATTCTGTGTACCATTTACTTTCCATCTGAAGTACTTAACTTCCCCATGTGAATTTTACTGGAGGTGAATCCAAAGACCATGGATCAAGTCTTTTACTGCTGTTGCTTTCAAGGGACTTTAGGTCAGGCTCCCTAAGACTTTTGAGGCGGACACCTAAGTGTGTGTAAGTGGCACTCCTAGCACTTGAATAGCTCCTCTGATAGAAAGCTCTGACCGTCACAAGGGTGCAAGGATTTAGGATTTCTGAGAAACCTGACATTGATGTGAGCGAGCCTACCATTAAGTCTGGGTTTGTGCACTTCACAGCATCAGCACCCTGAGGCGCAGAGCGCCTCTTGGTTACATACAGCTGCAGACTCAAGAAATGCATTTGCAGCCCCTCAGCTGTATTCATAATAAGGATGTTAAGTAAAACTGAATACCCCTCCTTTTGGCAACCCTGAGGACAGTCTCTCACAAATGTGTTCACATAACAGTGACTGCTTCAAAACCATCCTGAGTGGCTTGTTCTTTTCTAATGAACTTCATTGAGTTCTTGTTAGGTTGGTTGGTTTTTGTTTGTTTGTTGTTTTGGTTTGTTTGTTTGGTTTGGGTTTTTTTTTGGTTGAGTTCCTGTGTCTTCTCCTTACAACATTTCTTTTGTGTGGGAACTTTGTAATTCCTTGCAAAGTGAGGTCATGCTTGTTGGGGCATCTTTCCTGTAAAATGCCGGATACACAGCTTCAATTAATGAAGGCAATTTGTCCTTTTCAAAAATATCCTAGCAAGCAAAGTTATGCCGGAGGACACAGTTGATCATTGGAACAATATTCTTCTTACAGTGCATCATTACATAGTGTAAGGTGATGGTCAAAACATCTGTTGTGTGAGGTGCGAGAACGAAAAGCAGACAGCTATTTTTCCACTCACCTTACAAATTTTCTTTGTGCCATTGCTTGAAGATAGGCTTTTAGGATTGTTCTGGGGGCATTTGGACATCAATGAAGGCAGAATGGGGAAATAAACTGTGATGGTCAACACAGCCAGCCAAGGTCACTTGGAAACCAGCATCTACTGAAACAATTTAGACTGCTTGACTGGCTGCTGTCATTCTTTTCTCGGAGGACTGACTTACCTCTAGTAATCACCAGTATTTCTACAAAAAGAAATTGAGTGGTAAATTAATTTTGATCTCTTATTGAGAGATCCTGCAGTCTTGTTTGTGAAGTTCTGGTTTCTGGGGTTTATTCCCAAGTAAATCTTTGTTATTTCACTGTTCAGAGCTCCAATGTGTTTTGGCCTTGGTAGGGATATTTTCTAGAGGTACTGAATTCAACTTTTACAAGTTGAATTTTTTTTACAATTCTCATTCTCAATGGAATGAGACTTGTCTTAGGTCAGGATTGATCATTCAATTTTCAATGACTGTGATCTTGCTTTACATATATTTTAAATCTGGACTTAGGTTTTGCTTCCCAGACTTTTCAGGCAGAGTTTCATTCTGTCTCTGCAGAATCCCACCATTGATTAAGTAATGTTTTTTTTTAAAAATTGCATTATTCTTGTAAACTTGTTTATTACCAGTAATCTTGGTATTTCTCTTTCAAGTTGTACAGTCCTTAGGATATTAGCTGCTCCTTTAAAACTGTGCATGTGTCAGTATCCCACCCTTTTTTTCCCTTGAGTGGAAGAAAGAAATAGCGAATGAAGTCCAAATGGGAGAAGTTTTACATCATTACTTCCTTTGAGCATCCAAAAGGTGCCACATGACCTTAGATGTTAGCAAGACCCTTTATACTTTTTCATATTCTGCCTTCATGCTGGGAAGAATCTCCCCAATTGAAACAGAAGCACTACAAATCCATCTCCTATCCTCTTTCATGTTTCTCCTTGCCATGTGGCATACCCCAGAATAATCAGTGGTTAATCTGTAGTTGCCATGGTTTGTCTCATTGTCAGACAGTACTTCACTGTCCCTTTGTGTTTCCCACAGTCTTGTTGAGACTGGAATTGGTCTTCTGTTCTGTGTTTGCACATTGTGTTGGGACACATGTCCTAATTTAATGGTACATTTGTGCAAGGTTGGCCAGCTGGTGCTCCGAGATTCATGCAGCGGGAGCAGCAGGAGGCTGGGCTGGCTCAGGCTGCTGATTGTACCCAGCTTCATCCTCTAATGGAGACACTTTTGCAAAATTACTGCTTGCTCCCATCTACAGCCTACTCTAGAGCTGAGCCGGTCTCAGAGCTGCCTCTTGGCTTTTTCTGATGTTAAGGTTCTCAGTCATGCAAAGCCTGTGATGGTGGCTCATGAGATCAGCTTGAGCTGCAGCCATCCCAGCAATAAGTGGTGCACAAGTGGTTGAATCCAATTGGCCTGTGGGAGGTGTGAGGGTTAACCTCAGGTGCTGTGCAGAAACAGAGCCTTGGAGTGAATTTTAGCAAACACTAGTTAAACTTGTTGAGCTTGCAAACTAAAAGGGTTAAACCGGATGAGTTGATGCAGACCATGTGGAATTAAATTACCCATGTCCAAGGTCAGATGAACTGTCATTCTCTGCTGCCTTAAGCATGGAGGCTTGGAAGCTTCTACGCTCAGTACTGTAGCATGATTTTGACAGTATCCTGATTTCTTCTTATGTTGTGGTTCAGAACTGCTTCATGCAACACCTCAAAGCACCTCTATATTTTTAAATATCAAGAAACTGCATATCTGTCTTCCAAGGGCCTTTGAAGGGGCCTAATGATGGAGAGGCCAGGCCCTTTGCTTTTCTACTGCTTGTGTTTTTAAATCCAGTCACCTGTTTAGTCAGGGAAATTTCTAATCATGAGACTAGAAATAGGTTTGGCTAAGAAAACTTGGATGAAAGAAATCCCTCTTAGTGAATTGGAGCTACTGTGCACCGCAAGTTCATGGCACTAGAGGAAATAAGTGGCAAAAATAAGCCTGATTCTTATTTAAGGTCAGAGGGAGGAATCTAGGGTTTTGTTCCTATGTGTTCCTGAGGAAGAAACTGAACCCAGAAGGAGTGGTTTCTAAGGGCTTGAGGTCCATTTCTAAGGGCTTGAGGTCTAGACCTCAAACTCATTTGTTCAGTTTAAGCAAGGTTCTAGTTAAAACATTTTTTACTGTTCCAGTGTAACAAACATACACACAACATCTTCACCCTTCGGTGTCTTTATCCTTCATCCTTTAATGCTGATGTTGTGTTCAGTGATGGGGCTTGTAGTTTTACTCCTGCTGTGTCAGTTCCTTGCACTCTTCACTGCTCTTCACAGAAAAAACGTATTCTTAGAGAGCTACTAGAGTGCTGCTGTTTGCATTTGTTTTGCTGGATTGTAGTGAGGTGCTCTAACAAAGGACTGCCTGTCGGCGATTGAAATTCAGACTGAGTCTGAGTCTGGGTTTGGTTCGTGGATCTTCAATCTGAATCTCCTCTCTGAATCGTTCATTCAAAGCAATGAGCTGCTTTTATATGCTTCCCCAAGACACAGCATTTCCTTACATGGCCATTCTCACTACACAACCAATCCCATGTTGCCACATCAGCAGTGCAGCTTTTTAATGTCCTTCTATGGGGTGATCATGCACTGTTCACCCGCTTGTCAGCTTCCAGCAGGCTCCTCTCTGTAAGGGTCTGCTGCGTAACACCTCCTCCCCCCAGGGTCTGTGCTGCCATGTGCTCCTTTGTGCTGCCATGTGCTTATCTTTCCCTGTAATTGCCATCACTTGTACAGTCAGTACAGAGCTGAACATCTCCAGATCTCTACTTCTACAACTCATTCCTCTGAAGTAAGAGGAGTTGGTGTGCACAGCTTTAGAAATTAACAGATCATCACAGTTCAAATAGTACTTCTTTTCCTTGGAGGATCTTAACCAGGTCTTTCAATGTTGGGATGGGGATTAAAGGATTGGCATAGACACACCTACTTTCTTTTCAGCATAAGATGTGAATTTTAGAGGCAAGAAGAGAGCATGTGGGAAACACAAGAAAAGGTAGAAAGACTCTTAAGGGGTGAGAAATAAAAGTAAATAGTAAATATTGCCACTCTGTCCTACTTAGTAATAGTAATAGTAGTAAATATTGCCACTCTGTCTTACTTAGATAATGAATCACAGTACAGCAGTTTTCTGTCATGTCCAAGCTATACTTTCTGAGTGGAAGTCCAAAGGATATAGTCTAAGCTGGTGAGGAGGTAGGAGACGAGAGGTGTCACAGCCTGCTGTTACAGTGCCTGTTCCTCGGATCCTTTAGAGTTGCTCTGAAAATAACTTTTCCCATGAAGAAAGCAGGAAGGGATATGATTACAGAAAGGTGCAGAGCATATTTCATCTATTCTTCTGCAGGCTCCTTAGACTTGAGAAGAGCTCTGGGCAAATGCTGGTACCATGTGAGGCTTGGGTTCTAGTCATCTTTTCTCACCAGCCAGCTGATCTGGCTGGCCATGGGGTGCACAGAACATGATCCTCTCTGGAATGGTGGGAAATATAACAGGGGTCTCTGTTCCATGTGTGCCCGGAGCTGCTGCATTTCTTAGGCATGTTTGTCAGAGGTCACACTGGTTATACATGCTGGAGTTACGGTTCTTGGAGCACAGGCATAGCTTGGGTGGTGTCAAACTGTGTGGGTAGGGGGGAAAGAAGAACAACAGGGATGGGTAAAGGGGACAAATAGCTCCTTTCTTTCATATCACTTACGTAATAATTGCTTGTATCTGAACATGAATGGCTTTCAAATCCAAATTCAAAATAAAACCTAGGTTTATTTTTTTCTACTGCTATTTCTTACGCCTCCGTAATTTGTAGGAGGCACTAAAAAAGACTCACATTAGCATTCTCAAATTACTTTTTTTGCCCCCTGTTATGACAATTCCTCAACATAATGACTTGTCTGTGACATTCAGAGTTAATTCTTTGGTGAGGTTTGCACAAAAATATTTATTGTTGTGGAAGGTGAGTTCAGTGTCTGAAGTAATATAATCAGGGAAGTTCTCTCTAGTTTGGAGACTGAATTAAATTTTGCTTAGCCTTAGGCTGTCTTCTTTTAGCTTTGTCATTTAGAGCTCAATTACCAGTTAAATAATTCCCTTATTCCCACTATCTGATGAGGAGAGCAATCTGCACCAGGTATTTCTTCAGTCTGAGAAAACAGTGTGGGCAAAATCACTGTTTGGATTGATGGGTGCTGTGAATAAAAATGAAAAAAGCTGAACCCAAGCCACTGTGCTGCATTTTGACATGAAGCCAATAGAAATTGAGCAGTGTCATAAGGTATGCACTGTTTCTATAGGCCCCAAGTTGTTGGTTTGCTTGTTTTATTTTTGAAGGCTTTAAATCAACCCTCAAGACATGTAGCCCCTTGCTTTTGGATGGCCCATAAAGCTGAGTCTTGGCTGCATGCCTGGGGCAGGAGTAAAGCTAAAGGTGCTTGATGCTACACACTGCAACTCAGTGATTCTGTAAGGATGCCACATTAATAACTTTAGCAGGAGTGGTATCTTAATTAGCACTCAGATCTCCCGTATTTACTGTGAGATACTGAGAGCTGTTTCTTCAGTATCCTGGGGCTGCTTTTTAACCAACCCTCATTGTTGGGTTAGGGTCAGCTTGCAAAGGCTCCTATTTCTGTCTTAGTCCAATGCCATTGTGATAGCAACAAACAGGAGGGTCCTGAGTGCCAGGACTTCATCCTGAGTGCCATTACATGGCACATGCAGGACAATCAGGGGATCAAGCCCAGCCAGCATGGACTTATGAAAGGCAGGTCTTGCTTGATCAACCTGATCTTCTATGACCAAGTGACCCACTCAGTAGATGAGGGAAAGGCTAGACTTCAGTAAAGCATTTGACAGAGTCTCCCACAGCATCCTCCTAGAAAACCTGGCTGCCCATGGCTTGGGTGGGTGGACTCTTCAGTAGGCAGAAACCTGGCTGGATAGCCAGGCCGGGAGAGTTGTGGTGAATGGAACTAAATCCACCTGGTGGTGGGTCACTAGCAGTGTTCCCCGGGGCTCAGTTTTGGGGCTGGTCCCTGTTTAACATCTTTATTGGTCATCTGGACCTGGGGATTCGGGGCACCCTCAGTAAATCTGCAGAAAACACTAAGTTGGGTGGGAGTGTTGATCTATTCACGAGTAGGAAGGCTCTGGAGAGAAACCTGGACAGGCTCAATCAGTGGGCTGACAACAGCATGAGGACAAAGGAGAAGTGCTGGGTCCTGCACTCAGGTCCCAGCAACCCCATGCAGCCCTACAAGCTTGGGGAGGAGAGGCTCAAGAGCTGTTCAGCAGAAAGGGACCTGGGGGTGCTGGTTAACAGTTGGCTCAGTATGAGCCAGCAGTGTGCCCAGGTGGCCAAGAAGATCAATGGCATCTTGGCCTCTCCGAAGAACAGTGCGGCCAGCAGGACCAGGGCAGTGATCACCCTCCTGTACTCGGCACTGGTGAGAACACACCTCGAGTACTGTGCTCAGGTCTCAGCCTCTCACTCTAGAAAGGACATTGAGGTGCTGGAGCGTGTCCAAGGAAACGCAACAAGGCTTGTGAAAGGTCTGGAAAACGTGTCTTATGAGGAATGGCTGAGGGAGCTGAGGTTGTTTATTCTCCAGAAGAGGGGGCTCAGGAGTGACCTCGCTTATCTCTACAACTATGTGAAAGGAAGTTGTAGTGAGGTGGGGACTGATCTCTTCTGCTGTGCCTGCAGTGAGAGGACCAGAGGGAATGGCCTTAAACTGAGACAGGGGAGATTCAGATTAGATACTAGGAAAAAAATTACAGTGTTAGGGTGGTCAGGCATTGGAATATGTTGCCCAGGGAGGTGGTGGAGTCACCATTTCTGGAGATGTCTAAGAGGTGTCTGGATCTGGGTGATGTGGTTTAGTGGTTTAGGGGTTATGGTAGATCTGGGTTGACAATTAGCTTTGATGATCTTAAAGATATCTTCCATGCTTGATGATTCTATGAGTCCATGGAAAGCAAGACAGAAGGTTTTATCACTCCTCATTCATATCTTTCTAAATTGTGGGTACTATTGCTTTGGAATTGCCTTGCAGAACTTTGAATCTGAGAAATTTGTAAAATCACCAGCTTGTATTTTCACTTTTGGGCTACTCCTGCTTTCCATGGAGATACACAAATTGCTGCTTTATGTTTTAAAGGAAAGAAGGATAGCAATGAAGCTAGTCGTGTTTTATGTATGTGAGAAAGTAATTTTTTGGTGCCTGCAAGTTGTAATTTTTAGAAAAAGGAGAGCTCAGTATTTTTAACAACTGACATTTAAATTTGTGGTAACCCAGTTTATCTAATCAGCTTTAAACACATGGTAAACTTGGGCCAAATTAATTTCTACAATTTCATTGAACTCACAGCAGTTACATGGAGACACCATTGCCTTCTTTTCTTTTTGACCATTGCATTTTAATTTTTAACTTGTCTGTGTTGTTGCTTGTAAAAGAGAAATCTATTCAGTTTGTGTTATTCTGTAGACACAGGAAGTTTTTGGGAACTTGGCAGCCTCTATCTCAGGAAACAGACTTGTGGAAATCCTGGTTTCATTTTAGATGGGACAATTGGCTGCTTTCCCTTCGCAAATGGTGGTTCTTAGGCCACCATAGGTAGAGACTGGTTTAGTCAAAGACTATTTAAAAGGTGTGCATTTTAGTTGGGAACTTTGACAAGAGCTGCCAGCCCAAATGCATTCTCCAGATCTGCTTGAGAAGCAAGAAAAGGTCTGGCACACAAAACAGAAAAACCCAAACATTAATGAAATTCAACATGAAATTGAATAAAACAAGCCCCAGATTAATACCCTACTAAGACAGGAGGCTTCCTGTAAAGTCAAGTGCCTTTGTGTTGTTGCATAACAGGAGAGATCAGCTGCTGCTGATCAGAAGGCTGCCTTCAGTCCTGAAGAATCTCTAGGAAAGCTGTACGCCTCTTCCACGTGCTTTGTGCTCAATTCATAAAACAGCTGGTAGATGGAATGCATTATTTACAGGGCTTCTCTGTAGCACTATGACTCTTCAGTAGGCAGAATGGAGACAGTTTATTGCAGGGCATGTTGGCTCAGTATGGTGTTAACCATTTCTACCTGATGTGTAGTAACTTGGACAGTAGGCCGAGGACTGTGACATGTAATATGCTTTGTAAGATCCATTTAATATCAAAAAGAAGGAAACACTAAGATTTTATTTAAAAAAATTAGCTATTTCCCCAGTCCTTGGTGAATGGTGGCAGTCAAGGCACTTGTAGGTGATGTTTAAAGGGGAGTCTGTTTACTTAGTGGATTTGTGCCAAGACATAATTAGGACATTTCTGTATCTGGGTTGGGATCTACCTGTACTAAGTTTTCAGAGTATCTTGCTTAGCTGTAGTTCATAATAGTGCACAACATATAAAAAGATCTGTCATGACTTCAGTTACCCAGTTGTGAAATAGAGTGTCTTCTCACGGGGGACACGGTGAGCTGTAATCCACTTTGTTTATTGGCACAGCAAGAGCAAACAGGGGTGAGATGTGAAGTGATAACTGTGTGATGGCATAATTAAAGCTGTGCATCAGTGATGGTTGACTACTAAGTGATCAGAAGAAATTCTGGGGTAAGCATGGGGAAACAACCATTTTTCATTGTTATTGGCTTACAGCACTTAGGAATAAAAGACCTTTTCAGAAGAATATGAGTCAATGTCTTGAAAACACTTCGAGGTTTCCTTGATTCCAAATATAAAATACTTAGAGGATCAGAAAAATTTCCATTACTTACATGACCAGATGACTTTTTTTCAAGGAGAATTGTGGATTTATGTCACAATTTATCACATAATCTTTTGAATATATGTTGGATTTTGACAGGCTTTCTGTTACTATCATCAGCAGTCAGAGCTCTCCTAATTCAGAGGGTAGAAGTATTTCAAAAGATGTGAAAGATGGCCTTAAAGTAAAGGCAGGGAATCAATGCTTAAGTGGCAAGGGGTCTATTTCTGAGTGCTTGCATAATGTCACATGGTGTGCAATGGGATGCTGTACTTCACCATTTACAAAGTAAGGATAATTAATATTTCCATTTTCTGGCTTTTCCTTTTAAATTAAGCATTTTTGAACAGTTACTTTTCTCCTCCCCTGTGTTATTTTACACAATGAGAGTCTTGATCCTATCCATTGCTTCTGGTACTGCTACAGTATACTGGTTCTGAAATTAAGGAGCCCAAGATTATCAGAAACCCAAGATAAATCTGATTCAGCCTTTCCAGTTTTCTTCAGACACTTTTCATTCTTAAACCTGGTTCATATAGGGACACGTATTTCTTAAAATACAGCTACTGGTGGGGAAAATGCAGAAGATGCATAATGAGCAAGTTTGGATACTTCTTGCCAAAAGGGCTCTTTTTGATCTCTGTATACCAAATGAATCTCTTAGAATTTCACTGCTTATAGCTATTCATAATAAATAAATGAATAATTTAAACTGTTATTAGGAAAAGCTACGGACTTGTAGCCTTTGGAAAATGTAGTCCTCACTTCACTTTCTGCTAGAGTAGAACATGTATATATATGAAGGGTCTGATTAGGGGTCTTCATTGCATCACTGCTGACCTGATGCAATTGCTTTGATTTCACATCTACAGGTGGATGTAAAAAACAGGTGGGACAAAGTTGATACAATGGCCAGTAGTTTTCTTCAGTTAAAGTAAATACTTTTGTAATGTGTTTACTGAAGAAGAAAGAATTCTAGGACCTGGATGTGTGGTCTCTGTAATTATTTTATTAAAACTTTCCATCGTAGCAATGTTTTGGAAACCTTTGGAATTGCTGAGGGAAAGGGTGTTTCTGCAAATGACAAATGTCTTAAGGTTTTCTGCATGCCCCATTCAGTCTCCCTTGGATGTGCTCACATTATTCCTTTGCTGTGAGCTGGAAAGGGGGCAGCCAAGGCAGCTGCATGGGAGCTGAGGTGTGTTTCTGCATCCACGCAGCACACAAGCATTTCTTTCTCTGCAAGTTCCTCACTTGGTATCTTGGTATCTTTTATCTCTAATTCTTTATTGCTGATCTCAAATACTTACAAACTAATCAAGAACCAGAAGCCAAGAAACTGATTTATGACAAAAGGTTTGTGGGAAGGAAAACCTTTACATTTGTCTTGTGACTTTTAGGCCTTTAAGGTTGACCTTTTTCAGATACTCTGAAAAATGAAAGCTAGAAACTCACGATATAGAAAAGAACGATTTTTACTTGTTCATACAGCTCCAGGGTTGGGAGTTTTAAGAATAACAAATATTGTAAAACCTGCAATTAAATCTTAGTTACTAACTGTATTTATCCCCACATCCAAAACCCCCTTGAACATGCTGAAATTAGGTAACAGGCTGTGAGGGTTTTTTGTCGAATATTTACAATACTCTTGCTTACAATTCAGATATTTTCCTTCGTTGCCTCTAAATAAGACCTAAACAGCATATTTTCGCTACACTGAAAAAAACCATGTTGTCTGGAGAAACTACCAGATGTAACTTACCAGTAAAGGCAAGGTGAAATGTTCCGACATGTTTGGCAATGGAAAAATGCATCATTTAAAGTCATTTAAGGAGCAGTGCCTGATTCTTTAAGTCACCATAAATACAATCTCACTTTAGGCTTGTCTCATGGTATGCAGTGCTTTTTATTTAAAAAAAAAATCAATCTTTGGAACGATATATAAATTATGCTGACAAATAAGAATAAATACACATACATGCACATATAGTATACATGTCTTTATTTATAAAAAATAAATCAAGAGTCATGCACCATGGTAATATAAATACTTCTAATTTCTGAATGACTTACTGCTGGACTGTGTTACCTTAAAAAGGCCAAAATGTAGAATGATTCTTCCAGCACTGATTTTCCTAAAACCTTACAAGTAACAAACTCTTAAGAAGTAATATTGATTGTATTTTTAAATACCAGCTTGATTACAAACACACATATAATTTCTTTGACTAGCTTTGATAGTTTTATTCCTGTAGTTAAGAATGTGCCATAATTTGATGAATTGAAATCTCCACATCTTTGGTTCTGGTAAGGTAATGTTCACCTCTGTTAACTGAATATAAAGTACGTCAGCACATTTGAAAGTGTGTTCTGATCACGGTGAACGGGAATGAAGGATAGTGAAACAGGCAGGGGAAATTCCAGATTATATTTTGCAGCTTGCATGCAGAATCAGTAGCTCTGGGAAGCCTTTTTCATCTGAGGTTATTTCAAAACCATGCCCCATACATGTCTCTTGTCACGTACAAGACCTGTTTCTACCTGAGTTAAAGTCAAGTACAAACTGACTTGACTGAAGACCAGTCTTTGGATTCTACTTTACAATTTAATATCCCAAGTATGTTACTTTAAAAAATTATTAACTTTCCAAGGATTCTTTTTACCAGCTTGAGTATTTGCTTCTGTAAAGTGAGTTTTTAAAAAACAAGTCTCACACCTTCCAAAATAAATTCCCTTAAGAATCTCTTGTAGTTTAAACAATACTCCTTTTTCCTTTTAAATAAGGTGACACAAGGGGTAAATCAGTGTGGCAATTGTATGGAAAAATCAGGCTGTCTTAGTTTGCAGAGATCCTGGTTCCAGGGTACTGCTGTGCTAATTGCATGCTTGATGATGATTTTGTATGATTTCTATATGGTCTTTTTACAAAATGCAATATTGCAGGCACATGGATCTGGCATGTGTTAATGTGTTTATTTTGAAAAGGACACAAATTTATCATGAAAATTACCTGGAGAGAAATAATTCCACTGTTTTTTCATCATCACTATTTGCCTAACCTCTGTTTCTTAATTTTCTTAAAGCAAGTTAGGTCTTTCTTAGATTATGATTCATAGTTCACTTTTGGTTCACTGGGCTCACTTGTTTGGCATTTCACTTCAAATCTGAGAAGCCAACTATTGGTTCCTGAGAGGCATTTAGGGTTTTGTGCATAAAAGCATGAAACTCAGATCTACCTGACAGAAAACATTCTACTTAACAGCATTCACATCCTGCTGATTCTTTTTAATGGATGACACTATGCCTATATTGTGCCACAATATAAGATGCGTATTAGTAGAAATTAAATAGCGGAGGTAAGTTAACTGGGGGATCTGGGAAAGGAAAAAACCCAGCAGTCAGCTGTAAAATAATAGTTTTATGTTGAAAGTTGGTTTTTTTAGTTATAGAAACAGCAATTAATTTCTCTAATGTTACCTTAGTTTCTTCCTTTATGTGTGGCTTAACACTACATTACTGTGGTGGTGTTTTTTTAACACCAGTCTTCAAGTTAAATCTGATCACTGGAATTCTGCTGGGGAATTACTTTGGGATCTAAATCAGTGTGTAAATTATGCATGCATGAGCACAAGAAATAATTTTGTGTTCATAACAGCCAATTGTACACTCAGACAAATGTTTGCATACGTAGTCACCCATTTGGAACTGGGCCCAAACTAAATTAGAATTAATATCATGGGCTAGTTCCAGGATTTAGTTTTCAAGTCTGTTTATAATGATGCAATATACATTAAAAATACTCACCTCTGCAGACTGCATTCTGCAGACACTGTTCTGGCTGCAAACTAGTGTAGCTGCAACAATTGGGCACCATCAGGTAAACATGCACAGTGGAGATAAGGGGCTGGTACATCGGGTAGAACTGTCATCAACACAAATCTGTTGCCTGTATAATGTTAAGAAACAGACTAGGCTGTGTAAGAGGCTGTAGATAAGACTGCCTCAAGCATCTCTTCTTTTTCAAGCTTCTCCACTCCACACTGCTTGAGCAGTGGCTGTGCAAATGAGGAGATGGGCTATTTCCAGGAGACAGCCACTTCAGTTCAAACCCTGAGATGATAGCACGCCTTTTAAGAGTAATAATAGCTGCCAGCCACTGAGGGCCCCAGGGGATAGGATCTTGACACGCTGCATGACATTCGAGAAGCCTTCCTGATGTTCTATGTCAAGTTGAATGCCTAGGCTTGAAGTGCAGTGCTGGAGGGAGTAGGGGCAAAAAACTTGTCTCTTGATTTAAATTTGATATTGCATCATTCTCATACAGAGCATCTTATGCAGCTGGGCACCCCAGACTGTCTGGTGGACAAGGGGTTGGACAGTTTTTCATCTGCTGCCCTGTCCCTCCCTCCATGCTCCCTCTCTACACATTGATTGCTACAGGACCTAGGCTCCTAAAAAAGCCCAGCATAGTGCTCTCTGCCATCCCCTATTCCCACTAGAGTTACCCATCCCCTAATGGATCCACATTGATCTTAGAGGATTATCTACTGTGTTCTCCTAAGTGGTAAGAACAGACTGAGACTAATACACACCCAGTGTGGTCTCCTGTCACAGGCTGCAGGAACAATGAGCAGAACCCTCTGGCTCCATTGTTTGTGGTCAGACAGTGATGTGGTCTCTAGAGAAGGAGTTAGTTGTAGTTTTAACAAACCTGATGATTAGGCTCAGACTAGCCTAAACAAGACAGTGATGTAATTCCATTTTCTATTACTGGAAGGCAGTTCCAGCTATGTACCGTTTCAGAGGTTTTTAATGTCTGAAGAGGAAGAGTACTTACTGTACCATATAATTTTATTTAGGACAGCTAAGGAGTACCAAAAGAATAGAAGAATAAACCGTAACGAGAAAATGATTGTGCATAATAAGTTGCATTAAGAAAGAGGGAGTTAACTGGTTTTGAATCAAGGGAATGAGAATTGCTGCTCTGGTTTTTATTTTTTATCATGCATTAATTGATGTTCTTTAGGGTCAGATGACTCTTTGGTGTGAAATCTTGGCATCAGATGGAATACTGATACTTTCATCTTAGCCACAAACCTTATACAGAAATGAGTGTACTGGAGGGTTTTTAAAATCAGATTGTTTAGGTAAGATAGTTGTTCATACACTGTCTTCAATTCTGAAGAAGCCAAACATAAAGTTTTGAATGCCTATGGCATCCAGTAAAGATATTGTAATAGTAGTCTGTTGTTTAAACTGTAGACACAGTCAAATCTGTGTGATGAGGCAAATATAAGATGATGGCTTGTTCGCTGCCTCTCATTGATTATTTCATTGATTTTTTTTTTTGTTTTGTTGGTATGTCGTGGAGGAATCTCATTTTCAAGGCAATAGAACAATACTATAAATAAGTAGGATGTCTAACAGGGCTTATAAACCCGTATTTTTGAGATCATGTCCATGCAACTGAGGTGGAATAATTTGAGGCATAGCCTGAGGCAAGCAGAGAGAAGGTCCTGCTCAGGAAAATGAGTCTTTTAAGTCTCTAAGCACCCAGAGTAGAGAACAGGGACATGAGCAGGGAGAGGTTGTGCATGTGAGTGCACATGCCAGTTAGGAACAAACTACACAGAGAACCAATGACAGGAAACACTAATTTAATGATACAAGGGACATTCTTTAGTACAATGATTGCTCTACACTGAAAACATGAACGCAAAATGTTGTTCAAATTCAAAACTTAAGCTTCCTTTATTCTTAAGGGAACTTTTTCACCTGGAGTGGTAGTTTCACATGACAATGTTGTTGTTTAGGAGCTGGTAAGAATTCCTTGTCTCTCTTATTGGTTTCAAAATTCTCCTGTCTGAAAAGATGCATTTTTTTTTTCCTGTTTTGCCCAAGTTTTTTTAGATTGTTCTAAAACTGAGATGTGTACTCTTAAAATCCTCAGCTCAGCTGCAGTCAGTTCAGGGACCTTGGTGAACTCTCAGAGAACCTGTAGTCCACAGGGGTCATATGAACTATAGGTTTATAAGAAAATCTTACTGAGTTCATGGCACTGCAGGTTTTTTATATAGAGAAGTGATCTTGCACAGAAAAGGAAATACATCAGTTCCTCGGGGGGAAAAAAATGCGTATTTGCTAAACTTTTTTAGGAAGGAATGTCCTTTAAATTCTCAGGGTTACAGAAATGATTAAATGTAGTCAAGTAAATAACTTGAAATTGTTGTGGAAGAGATTATACTCAGAAGTTATTTTGACTTAGCCCTTTATGGGAAATAACAGTCATCAAGGCAGAGATAGAAACATTCTTTTACCTTTGATACCTATATTTCTGAGAAAATTTTAGTCACTTAATTTCAATTCTTAAAAGAAAAAAAATTAACTGCTGTCACACATAGACAAGTAGGACCTTGCTTTGATTTATTTTTGTTATAATTTAACCTATTGCCCCTTTTTATAGGGTAAAATTAATAGGGGAGCAAGGTATTATTAATGGGGCTACTATTTCACTGTCTAGAACTTAAATAGCAAATTATAATCCTCCTCAGCAGTAAATGAGTTTCACCCTATTTTTTCCTAAGTCTTATTAAAAATAGAAGGACATAATCACTTGCAAGTAACTTTTTTTCATCCAGGTCATCTACTGAAGACTGTCTGAGATACTCGAAGAGAAGATGGAACATTGCTGGTCTGACCGTGTTGGGATGGGAACTATTTAAGTGGCCCATATTTGAAAATGTGTTTCATCTTGCTCTTTCCATTTAGAAGATGGTACATAGCAAGTAGTGGGAAGTTGGAGGTCTGGGTAGGACTCACTGGGCTGTTGTACATGTGGGCAGATTCTGTGAAGGTGGTCTGATGTGTCCTCAAGTCTGAATACTTGAGATATAGCTCTTGCCTTCTTCAGTGGCCTTTTATAAAGTCTAGTGTCATCTCTTATCTTCCTGATTCATTATCCTATTTATCAGTTTTACCAAGTATAAAGATATATTCCTTATAGCCAGCTTGAAATGCTATGAAAATGGACTGCTGGATACGTAATTAGTGGTGAGTAGTATCCAGTAATCATCATGGCTTTACATTTCATCTGTGTAGAAAATTTCAGCTTGTCTAGATACTTAGCTTGCTTGTAACTTCAGAGATGGCACTGGTTATCTACTTTTAGGCTTCCCAGGAATAAGCCTGTTGAGACTTGCTGCTGGTGTTCTCCAAGAGGTTTCATGCCAAGTGAACTGGAGCGATCAAGTTAGCAGAAATAATGCTTCAGATTTGGGATTGTTTTTCTCAAGGAGGAAAAAGAAAATTAATCTCTTCCTTTTTCTATCTTCCATTAATAACTTGGTCTTTGAATATTGCTTTGAAAAAAGTGAGTGGTGCAATCCTAAATACGACTACTAGATGCTGTTGTGTTAACCTTTGCCTGAGTGTTTATGGGAAAGCAAATAAAAGTCTAGTGTATCACAGCCTGGCACAGGGATGCAAAATCCATTTATATAGTAGACTCACCTCTCAAAACATCTGTTTCCTATAACTTCAATGTTTAGTAAACCATTGAAATTCAGCATTTAATAAGGTAATACATGCATGACAGTGGCATAGATAATTCCAGTTTGTGGTTTTATAACATCTGTAGTGAAAAGAGGATGAAAATGGGGTGCAGGATAATTTCATCAAAATAATAAGGATGCTGAATCTTGTCTGCTGCCTGAATAGCTGTTAGGGGGGCTAGTGTTGTGGCAGTGTAGCCCTGAGACTTTTGGTGGTGGTTTAGAAACAGGAGTGAAAGGGTCTGGTGTTCATCATTTACAATAAAAGCTTGCTGGGTGTGCCACTCGTTTCCCCTCCAACCCCCCCCCCCCCCCCCCATTTTTGTGCCAATTAAATGTAAACTGCGGTTTGCAGATATTGATCATTGCACTGAGCAACTGGGGGAAGATGTTGCTGGTGCTGCTAATAGATAGTTGGATGTCTCTGTCAATTCATCAGATAAGTTGAGGAGATTGCCAGCTCCAGAGAGGTCCGGCAGCACTTTGTTATACTGGAAACATGCTGCTTTGCAGACAAAGGCTTTAGTGGTTTGTTGCAGTCAGAGAGGAGTAATGGCATTTAGGCAGTGCTAAACAAAGTTTTCTGTCTTGTACCTTTTCCTGCTGTAGGTCTAATAGCTTTAACATGCTGCTGGATACAAAATGCCATAACAGTTTATGGCATGACGGTCATATGTGCTGTTTGTTCAAGTCATCTCTATTCCCCCATCTCTTTCTGCCCCAGCCAAATGATGATTCTAAATAGACCCTAAAAATGCATTTGCAACTATAGGGTTATAGAAACAGGATAAGGGGATACATATGCTGACTCTTCACTCATGCCTGTTTTCTTTAGATGTTCTGGTTTCCTTGTGCTCAACATTTCCAGCCCATTCAGTGGTAAACTTCATTTGGTAAGCATTAATTCATTTGCAGATGTTAGTGTTCCACTTATTTTCTAGGACTGCAGTTCAGATCCAAGTTCATTTCATAAGTGGCTGATGGACTGTGTTAAACTGTTTTTTCTACTTAAGTCAATGTACTGCCAAGTATCCACATCACTAGGAAAATCACGATTGTCAGGGAGAAACTGAAGATTTAAAGCCAGTCCCTTCAACCAGTTGTTGATTATAGTATATCGGAGTCAGTGGAGCAGTGAGAAATTACTCCATCTGAAGACGTGGTGGTACACACAGTTCCACCTCATCAAAAAGCAAAATGTTTTCTACTCAGGCCAGTGCTGAGTCCCAGTGGCACGACTCGACAAGGACTTTGTCAGCTGCTGTTCCTGCAGCTGTTCCAGAACTTGCAGAAGTCTTTTGAGCCCAGTGGTTGAACTGCTGATGCCTGGGCTGATGCATGAAATTTATCAGTAAGGAAAAAAAGTGAAACAAGTAATCAAAACTACGGACCATTTCTCCTGGAAAATGTCATTTCTAACCAAACTACTGGGTAAAGATGGGCATACACATCATTTCAGCACATATAAAAAGTGGATAACTAATGTTGGTGATACAAAAATATGAACCCTAATTGAGACCTTTCCTATTATTATCAGTGCAGTAATACCAACTTAATTTAGCTTTCATTGTGTGCTGTCAGTAGCTGTAGTGTTATGTATACAGCCAAGGATGTTGGTGAATAGCCTGAGAAAATCCAGAGGTGGAAGAAGAGGTTGTAGAGAAGCCTAATTTCCCAGAGGCTTGCCAAAGCAAGAAGAAATTTGACTCTTTCAGAACTTCATCCCTCCACTGAGGGTAGGAAGTGATTCTGGACATAATTAGTTGAGTGGGCTCTGCAGGAGAAGCTTTTGGGAGCTGTCCAGCTTGTTGTCCAGTGTTTCTTTCCCCAGGGCTTCAGTTATTGTAATATCCTGAGTAGGAATGGACAAGTCTCACTTTCTCTCTAGCTACGGTACTGATGGAAGCATCCTCTGCAGATTACAGAGAATTACAGAGAATGTTCCTCCAGCTGTATTTCTCTATGCTCCTCTTTTGCTTTGTTGGCTTCTGCTTCTGTGCAGTATATCAAACAGCTGCTCATCTTCAGAAGAATTCAAGACCTGTGGATACCCTTCCTACCATCTTTCCTTCCAGAGCAAGAATTGAGCTCTGCTGTTGGTCAGTCCTCATTGCCAACATCCCCGGAAAGTTTGTTCCCCTTTTCAGTTAATCTTCACAGGTTCTTCTTTCTGTCCTTCCCGCTAGGCAAAGAAAATACTCTTAACATCTTGTTCCCTCTTTAAAACTCCTGCTTTCTGCAGTGAAGGAAATTTGATAAGCAGTAAGACTCTGTTGTGAGACCACAACTTACTACAGTAGTGAATATTGTCTCATTTTCTCTTCAGTCTCTCAAGGTCTTAGTGGGCATGTGTGAGATGTCACCTTGTTGGGGGCAGAAATAATGGGATTTGTTCTATGCTCATGTCTCCTTGTTCTATACTCATGTCTCCTTGCTTTATGAAGGATGTTGGTTCAGAACCTATGTTCTAAACTTCATGTGTCAGCATTTATTCACAGAATGGCCTAAGTTGGAAGGGACATTTAAAGATCATCTGGTCCAACCCCCAAATAATGTTCCTAATATAGCGTTTATAATAATGTCAGCTATTTGTTGTTAAAATTACTTGGCTGAACAGGGAACTCAACTTGGAAGTCAGGACAAAAAATAAATCATATGTTCTCTGGAAATGAGGTCAGGCTTTGCAGGAAGATTACAGGTGGTCAAGCCTGTGACTGTTTTTTGATGCATTGGGATAATGCCCTTAATACAGTGCTTAAATTTTTGATAAGAACTGAAGTAGCCAGACAGTTCAACTATGTGATTATTGCAGATCCCTTCCAGATAAACTATTCCTTCCCTTCTTCTGCACTTCTTCCTACTGCCTACTTACCCTGCCAGTACATGCTGAGGTTATCTCTGATGACATTTCTTCCCAGCCCTGCACTAGCAAAAGGGATTGAATATCCATAACTGTGCCTAGCCATTGGCTCTGTCACCCTGTAGGTCACCCCGAGATAATGGGACCATTTGCACAAATGTATAAAAAGTACGTGTGATATGTGGTTTTTGAGAGTCTTCTCTTTTCATCCAGCTGAGATAGGTTTCCACGGGATGGCAAAGCCTCACACCTCTGACACTAGTGAGGCCCGGAGATCAAGCCCTCAGTCTGATACCGGATGTGCTTCTCATCTAAATGGTTTCAGATATTTTGGAGGTGTCAATTTCCCTGTAGTTTTTATTTCTACTTGTACTCATCTTCAGAAATGCCTTAAACTTTTTTCCTTTGAAAAACATACTAAAACACAAGAGCCTGAGAACAGCAGCACTCCCTCTGTGGGAAGGTCCATCTGGCCCAATACTCTGTCTCCAAAGTGTCCAACCACCAGCGTCTGAAGAAGAGCACATGAGCACTGAAGTCTAGTCCTGCCAGGATCCTGGAGCTGCTCACAGGCCTCAGTGGCTGGGACTGGCCTCCCCTGGGACCCCCACCCCCATCACCTCCTGCCAAGGGCCCAGAGGATGTGTCCCAGCTCCGCCTGGGAGCTTCAGTCCCTGCCTGAGCCCTGCTGTAGGTGTGCCCATCTCTGCCCCTGTCTCCTGGGAGGGTCTGGGACCTGCACTGCAGAGCTGCTCTCCAGGGTGGAGCCCTCAGGCCTGGGTCGAACCTTGTCATGCAGAGCTCTGGGTTTAACATTAACTGCTCTGTTCTATTTCCTGTGCTCACCATAAGTTAAGTAACACAGAGGCTGTTATTTGCCTGCCATGACAGGGACTTTTCAGCTCCAAAAACTTAAGAGGACACATAGCACAAAGTTTACAACTGAAAATAGAATTTTCTTGTTTTTCTGAATCTGTTTCAGAGCCAATGCTCAAAGCCATTACCACAATGTGCATGTGTAGCCAGGAGCAGGCTACAGTGTTCTTCAATTTAGCTTGAAAATACATCCTTTGCAGTCTGGCAAAGGCAAGTGACAGAGCTACAGAAAATAGCAGCAAGAATGCGTGCCAAGCAGCTCCTGTTTCCTGAAGAGAATGTGAAGAATGATCAGGACCAACCACACACAAAAGAAAAAGAAGAGGAGGTGTGCCGTACTGTGGTGAATTTCTGAAGTATGACACATATAGATGCCAAGCACACTTTTTGCCTTCCAAAGCTCACTCTGTTGCTGTGCTTCTTGTCCTCACTGGTGGTCAGGCTCAGTGCTGCAGAGAAGGCAAACACCCCCGGAGACCAGTGCCAATCTACCCTGGGGGAGAATTCCTTCCTGACCTGGGTGGGGGCAATCGGCTGTTCCCTGAGCACATGAGCAAGACAGCGCCTCCTCTCACAGGATGATCACACCTCCCAGGAGATGCCCTAGCCCTAATCTGCCCTACCTAGAGTCATTTCAGGAGCTTCTGAGACTGATCACATGCCCCTGGACTGATCTGCCTTGAGGGCAAGAATCCTTCCTGCACCTTCCTCCTGCACCAGTGGGTGATTCAGTCCTGGGAGCACTGGAAACATCTCTGCACCTCTTTTCTTATGGCTGCTGCCCCCAGCTCCACAGGAAATGAGGACAGGGAGCTCTGCAGTGCTCGTCAAGAAGGCATTTACTTGGTCTGGTCACAGCTGTGTAGCTGAAAAAGATTTTCATCTCTCCAATGAGCTCTGAAGGTGGCCTTGAAGCAGAGAACCTCCACCAGCTTTGTCCAGCACCTGGTCTCCTTTTGTCAGCCCCCTCCAAGTAATTTCACCGGCTCCTCAGGGCCTTCTTCCTGAATGTCTTTGGGCTGGCCCTGGGCCAGTTCTGGCAGCAGGACACAGAAGGATGCTCCCTTTTATCCGTCCCCAGGGCATTGTGAATGCTCCATTGCTGGGTGGTGGCACTCTGACATGGGGGTGATGGGACCCCCCATGTGCAGCATCATCCTCCACCCAGCATCCTTCATAGGAAGGCTTTTGGGTGCTGGCCCCAAGGCAGTCCCTGTGCCCAAGAGGCCCAGGGTGTTGTCCTTGCCCTTGGTGACCGTGCACTGGGCACAGCTGCCAGGCGTCCCCCACACAATCTCTGTCACTCGGCTCCCAAGGACCAACCTCGTGCTCTTACTCCTCTCTCAGGCCATGGCAGAACCAAACCCCCCCAGCTCAGAGACCACCCCTATCAGCTGTCCCCATCTGTGCCAGAGCTAATGTCTGTGAGGTCCTGCAGGGAGGAGGACCAGGAACCTGATCTGTCTGGATACAACCCCTTTTCCTGGGGCATAAGGGGGCTGATTTCAGCAACTGCAGCCTGGAGGAAAGCCAAAGTGAAACCAGAGCCAGGGGCTGAGATGGACAGGGCCAGCAGATCACCATGGAAATAATTACAGACTTTGAGAAACCAGTAAGTGGAGGTGACATTGCTGTGGTGGGAAGGTTGGTCATTTTTGGACATAGAACATTTGGTTCTATGCAAAGCACAGTCAGGCAAATAAGAACTCTTCCAAACTGGGAAAATAGCTCATTGCTGCTTCGGCTGTCACGTTCCCTTGTTCCACTGAAACCAAGACGCGCGAATCCTCTATGAAATACACTCACTGGCTGTGTTTATATGGGATACAAAACACACTTCAGCCATGGGTAAAATTTTCATGGCTTGTTTATCACTTTATCCTTTCTGAAACTTACTTATGAGAGAAGAGTTCAGTTGGTCTTGAAATTCACTACCAGCTTGTTTTCAAGCATAATGCAAACCTAAAATTTTAGCTCATAAAATCCCATGTTATAGGGGATGTACAGATTTCTTTTTCTCAAAGTTCTCTGGACAGGAGCACTGATGGCAGATTAGTCTCTAGCCTTGCTCTGCCGGCTGATCTCTCTAATCACATTTGGACACATGCAAGGGCCTGTCTTGTCACACTGAGCTTCCATCAAAATGCTGAGATTCTGTAACTGAGTGGATATAGTCTGGCAGCTTTCTGTACTCATTGCACCAGTTTTGCAAACTACCTACCAAGTGTGTGCTAAAAGACTGTTTTTCATGGTTTTATTAATTAAAAACCCATTCTTTTGTATTTGAATGATATCATGAGTCAGACTGGCAGTCTCAGATGGTTCCAGGTAGCTACATAAAAAACAAACTCTTCAGTCTTTCTTGGCATCTCTCCTCCAGACATGTAGGGCCTCTAAAGAGTGGCAATTGCCTTTTAGTGTTGGATGCCCACCTGTCCAGCCACCTCCTTATCCATATCAGCAACAACCTTCTTTTCACTACCTGGCTGCATTCATTTAACAGTTAATTCAAACTGTTCATTCATTAACATTCAAATTCATTTGACAGTTCATCAGCAACCTTTATTTGCTCTCCTGGAGAGGAAAGTGTATCCCCACAGACAGCATGGACATGAACTACATTGCACTGGTCCAGCAGGGTTTGGTCTCGTAGTTTCTCAGTGCCTGGACTGGTTGGGCACTTTCCCCCATGCAACTTCCCAGTGGAAGCTCAGTTAATGCCAGCCATGGATATTTTCTCTTTTAAGAGGCAGACACCAGTTCTGAAAGGGGATGGACTGACACCACCAGCCCCGTGTTCAGAGCCCACCCACACACCTCGTCCGTGGCTCAGCTGGCCTGTGCAGGCCGGATCTGGCTGTGACTGCGTGGAGCTGGACTCCAGCAGGTTACTCATGGGTGCAAGCCCCCTTAACACATCTCTCAGGCTCCACCCATCACGCTTTGTGGTTACCAAGTGTAGGAAACAGGGAAGTTCATGGTCAGGTCTTTTGAATTCAGATTGCATAAAACCATTGTTCAAGAATGTAGATTTCCTTGTCCACATCATATTCTGGATTCCATGGCACCCATGAGGAAGAAAAGCTCTATCTCATGGCATAGTTCTACAGCCCCCATCCTCCCCACCAGTGGAGGCTGGGAGAGAAGACCATTACTATCTGATGACTCCAAAACTGGGCTGCAAATTGAGAACAGTGTGGTAGATTTGCAAATTAACAAATGGAAGATCCACCTGAAAATGGCATGAAGATGTTGCTATCTTTTTAATTTGCCTTTGGTGTAAAACAATCATAGTTTTCATTTTATATTAATATGTACAAGATTTTGTGCCTTTACTTGAAAAAGCTGGAGTGCTTTCAACAACAGATGTAACTCTGATTTTGAGCCAGATTTTAACGCAACTGAGGTTTGTCTCTGGGCAATTAAAATCCTCAATTAACATATTAATTATTTTTCTAATGATATTGCATTCTTTTTGTCTTCTGAAGGGAAAAGAAAATGTTTAATTTGTATACTACTGGTTTGTGACTTATTTAGCTAATTTACACATGAGAATTTTCTAGTATTTATCTTGCAGTCACAAAACCATGCATTTATTTTAAGGGATTTCATATATTTCCTGCTCTAGTAGCTTCAGCTGGCATGTGTAATTACCAAACCTGAAAAATATAGGAGTTTCCCTTACATGTTTGTATTTGTTGAGATAGAAGGAACAAACACTTCTAACATAAGTAACTGGCACTATCTGTCTTTCTCTGATTTATAAAAACTGGAAAACCTTTCAGATATCAGTCTGTGGAGGTTTAAAAAAAAAAGTAATTCTGATCTCTTCGATTGTGTTCCAATCACTTCAATGCAAAGAGAGTGCTTAAACTGTGCAGCAGGTTAATTGAGGCTGATGGTGGCAGGGGCGAATGAAGAAGGGAAGCAACAGAGGAACAGAAAAGCATATCCGCTGGACAAACGTACCTACTCTTCTGCCATTGTTAACAGGATTGTTTATTGACTGAAAAGCATGTTCTGTGTCCTGTTAGCATGGCTGCATATGGAGCTCCATCTCAGTCTGAAGTGGCTCAGGAGTTTGGGCAGATGTCTGTTCTCAAATGTCAGATCAGCCCCTCTTGCAAGTGGTGTCATATTACTGAGCACATATATTTGCTGTCTCTGGAAAGAGACTGTTGAACACTGAATGAAATAATTTTTCAAGTTTGAATAGGTTTTCTTGCTTTTATTAGCCTGTACTGCACATCATGGCACCTGTTGGGCTAATTGCTATACAAACTACCCCATGGGTTAAGAGGAAGCAGTATAGGAAGCATGGGCTGCAGCTAGAGGCCAGGATACAGTAGAAATATAAACATATACAAGCAGATTTGTGCACATGTATGTAGAGATTTTAATAAGATACTCATTTTAGCTGTGTGCATTCCAGCTTTACTGTGATTGGGGTTTTCTTTGCAAAAAGTGTTTTTCATTAAGGGATTTGAAGCAAGATGGCCACTACCAGCAGGATATGAGTCTTAAGATCGCTTCAGGCAGGACACGGCATGCATAAAGATTGTGTTAATATACTTGTATGATAAACTGAAAAAAACAAAGGTATACAGAGACTACTTAAAAGATAGGATAGGAGGGAGGGATAGGAGGGTCAAACAACAGCTGCAGAGACCAGCAATGGCTTCTGTAGGGAGGGGAACAAACCTGAAGGAAATGAAAAGTGGAGGGGGAGAAGGGAAAGACAGAATAATAGCAGAAACTAAGGAGATGGATAAGGAAACTGAAGGGAAAGGATTGAGGCACAGCTGGGCTTGTCAAGGCTGAATAGCAAACAAGAAACCTTAATGTTAAGTGACGGGTAATGAAAGAGGAGGTGTTAGGCAAGGTGAGAGAGGTAAAAACAGAAATCAGGGAGGTAGTAAACATCAATTGAATCAGTTTGCTTCATTTTCAGAAGGAGAAATAGTTTAAAAGAAAACTCCACTACTGAGTGGACTCTTCTCCCTACTTTTCTCCTGGATCATGATAATCTCGTACAGAGATCTAAGAAGAAACTACTCATCCTCTGAGCAGGGCTGATTTTGTTGACAAACTCTTGTTCGCAGACCGAAAATGAATGCGTACACAGGCTGTGAGTAGTCTGAACACAAGCAGCACAACTCCTGTATTCCTTAGTCTGTTTCTTTCACTCTTCATCACACAGGTTCTAAACATAATACTTCTGATTTTATTGGCCCTTGAGATTATATGTTTGCATATGCGTTTATTGAAATAAACGCTGTTTAGACTTCCATTGCAATAGCAACTGGCAGACCCAGTCATGGACTGAGACGTTCAAATGCTGTACGAAACCTGAACTAAAGTGCCAGGAAACGTGCAATCTGAATGTAAAGACAGGAGTTCATAGGTGACCAGAGACAGCCAACAAAGAAATCCAGAAAACAGTGTTAATCTGAGGAATGATAGTCTTCTGATCACAGGCTCTCCAATTTACCTGAAGTGCACTTCAATTATAATTATGATTCTGAAGCACATCATTTAGTATAAATGTACCCCTGAGTAAATCTATCCATTTGTAAGATGGCACTTTTCCTATCTATTGCTGTTAAAGTCTGAATGCATACAGGCGCATGTGCCACTTGTCCTGGAGCAGGGGGTGAATACAGCACAGGGGGGCAGAGCCCCGGCCACAGTGTGGCACTGGAGCTTTGCTGCCCGCAGGGTGTTCCTGGCTGGCTGGGGTGCTGGCAGCTAGGCTTTCTGTCAGGCTTGCTATAAACCCTGAGCAACGTCATTCTTTCTGGATTAAATGTGTGAAGGGATCACAACACGTTCTGTCTCTGTGCAAAAAATGCTTTCTGTGACTCAGTATAGGTTTTGCATGATGTGTGAGCCAGGCCATTTAGATAAGATAAGCACATAGGTTTATTTTTGCTTCCCATTCAAAAACTGAGTGACTTGATTGAAGTCTGTAATGCTGAGGTGCTTTGAGGAAGAAGTGAAAAAAATTATTGCAATACTTTGGAGTTGTGTTGTCTGGCACAGCAGGAGGCAGACAGGGTGCAAGTCTATAAGCTCTTCCTCCTTTCAGAGTGGTCTTGCAGCATCCCTGCTCTGCATAACCTGCTGGTGTGTTGTGGATGGCTCTGAAGGCAGGAGGAAGCTGTGGGGTTTTCACATTGCCCGTGAGAATGAAACTTTCTATGAAAGCTACATTAGAACTGGCTTAGGAAGAGAGACCTGTGCCTGTGCTTTTATCCCAAACCACAGAAAGTAGAGAATGGAATGTCTCCACTATATGTGGCATAATGTAGTTTATTTCTTTTTGTTATGTGCGAAGCTATTAAGTCTGAAACCAGCTTCTGTGTGGCTGTAGAAAATTCATGGTGACTGGTTGTGAGAAGAGGATTTACAGTTCAGCTATTTGGAAGAGTTTTTGCTCTGTGTGCTTCTAACAGAGAGCTGAAAAAAGTGTGGATTAACTTCTCTGAGATTGCCTTTAAAGATGATATGGCTCCTTGCCCAACTTTGGGATCACCCTGCTTTATTTCCAGTGTAAATACGCTTTTTCAATAAAAGCAAAGGGCTGTGAGACTATAGGCAGTTGGTAAATTCGGGACTAAAATGGATTATGTCCATGAGATTTAGTGCCTTGTGAAAGGCAGAGGGAGATGACAAAGCAATGTGTACTTTTATTTTGTTTAATTTCACGGCTATTACATGTTTTGAAAGTCTTTTAATAACAGGAGAGTATAATCAAACAGCATTGTTTTGTTTTATAAATTTTTTTTTCAGCTGAACATTTCTGAACTGTTGAGCATCTTCCTAAATCCAAAGCTTTTGGTTATCCTCATTTTTGAGCTCTCGCTGAACTGACAATTTTAGTACTGATGTTGATCATGTTGTTTTAAGGCTTCTCAGCTGTCATTGAGTGCACAGCAGAAATTGATGGTGGGGATGAATAGTAGGGTGGGCCAACAGTATCCAGAGGTGTGTGACGTGAGGAGATGAGGGTATCGAACTGTCTTGGTTGCTGAGGGGCTTTCCCTGCTAGTGCTGTTGAGAAGCTCTGAAGGGTCAGCATGCCCTGGTCACAAAAGAGAAGGAGGGACAATGAGCTGAAGTATAGGCATCGTAAATGTTGCTGATGTGGCTGAATTGTGGATGTCTTTTGGTTTTTTAATTGTATTTTAAAGTTTTTTTACTGTGTGTTTGAAGAGCCTTCTGTCCTTGCTGGTTAGCTCTTCCTGATTCAGACTTAAGTTTCTCTCTTTGTTTCCTTGTTTCTCTTCGTAGTTTTGTAACGTGTGGGTGTTTTGAAACTGTTTGAGGCTGAATAGAGAAGCAGAATCTTGTTCACAGTATTTTGCGGTCTAATCTTGGACTATTCAAACTGGATATCTGGTCAGCTCCAGTATGGTACACTGAAATTTTCTTCCTTTGTGGCTGGTCCCTGCAATATCCATGTTTGTCAATAAATTGATGGGAAGAAGAAATGCCGGTCAGTTGGCACCCGTCTAAGCTCATTCAACGTGAGGATTTTGCAATGAAACTGAAGATCCACTGCAGGCATCTTGTTTTATTTCAGTTTCTTCCTAAGTTAAATGGATATGATGCCTAATCTTACACAGTCTGAAAAATTTATTGTACTTAACACTGTTCTTACTTTTTTAAACACATGTATGTCAGCATTGAAGTGCATGACAATGTCCAGCTCTACTGGAACATAATATAGTACCCTGTTAACATGAGTAAGATACACTTGGTACTGAACAGTGGAACAAATCAATTAATAAAATGTTGTCAAAGACAGACAGGCTTTGGTGGAAAAAACAATATTTTTAAATGTCGCTTATGTTGGTTATGGGATACATGCTGAGTTAACCTCATTGAACTTTTCCCCAGGAATTGATGCGCTTACAATTGGCGGGTCATTATGCTGCTCCACCTGTGTAGTGTTAAGGTCAGTGTGTTTTTCTGATTATAAAAACCATCCATACCATTCCATTATAAATTCACTACCATTCATATAATGGAATGTGCCAAAGCTCGGAGCTCGTTGCAGCTGCCCCCGGTCCGGTCCGTGTTTAAGATCAAACAAAGTGGTTCAGGTAATTTGAGCACCTTTTCAAGAACACACCCAATCAAGCTTCATTTGAAGTGATCTTCCATTGTTTATGTTTTGTTTTCTTTTTTTGTAACCTGCTAAGCATCCATCTGATGTTAGTGTTGGGTTTGTTTCGTGTGGCTGGCCCAAGAATTCTTACTGAATCAAGACGTGGTGATTATAAGATGCTAGCAAGGAGGTCCTGGGAGCAGCAAGCAACTGTAACACTGCAGTTGCACGTATCCATGCCTAGGCAAAGCACAGAATGCATCAACCACTCACCTTCACAAGGCATTTCCTGAAACTTGCAGCTTCTAACTGTGAATTAATTCTGAGTCATCACAACACACAAATCAGCCATCACGGTAGACACTAATGTGTGAGATGCAGGGATGTATGACTATGGCACTAATCACTGACTAGAGGAACCTGTGAGATTATGTGCATGCGTAACACACTGCTGCTGTATGCATCTTCCTGCACAGCTTAGTCTTCTGAATTGTTATGTGTTATCAAAGAGAGCCAGAATGTGCATTGAAGCTTATCTAGTGTAATTTCTGTCACTGAAATGTTGATATGGTTGGGGCTTTTGTTTGAGTGTTTGCTTCTACATTTTCCTTTCTTATTAATCATCCAAATAACTTAAATTCTGTGAAGAGGAAGAGTTGAGTGAACAGCCACGTGTCATAGGTTGTTATGTTCTTCCAGTTTCATGAGGACGTATCCTTTCTGTTTAAAGTTCTGCACTTCATAGTAGCCAGTGAGAGCCTCAGGCATGAGCAGTTCTGCTGGGGAGGCATTTGAGCCTCTGTGCAAATTAAGCAGTGCTGTAATTGCTGAGGAAATACGGGAAGTTTCTTGATGATGACAACTGAGAATCTTTGTGGACGTGTCCAACAGCACTCCTCCTTTCACCTCTGTCTAGCTACAAGCTCAGTGGTATTCTACACGCACATAGATTCACAAAATGTGATGAAGAATCACAGAAAGACTTCTTGGTGAAGAGTAATCCTTGAATGTCCTAGTTTATGAAAACTGTTCACAAGCTGACATTTCATCTGACAATCATTTGAATTTTGCAGCTATTTCATCAGGTAAGTACATCATCAGAAGTATATGGCAGTTTCTTCTATCACTCTGAAAAAAAAGAAAACCAACAAACTAAATGAAATATCTCCCTCAAAGATGATGCAGGTCATGGTAGGATTGCATGTTTTTTTTCAAGTGAAAAGACTTAAAAGGAAGAGCACGTTTAATAGCAGAAGTGGTATGAAAAAGACTGACAATAGGGTTTGTTTTAGTAAAGCAGAGTGCATAATACCTGTTAAATTTATGAGCAAAATTGTATTTTACTTGGGCATCAGAAGGATGTATTGCCAGCATTTTCAAATTCATCTGTGGTGATGATTTTCCTAAGTTTTAAATGAATGGATCTGTTAGCTAAGTGTCTTAACAAATCTGGAGCCTTACATACAACACCACAGGAGATCCTGGAGGTTGTTAAATACGTCCCACCAAGAATCCTGCCAGGAATAGGTAGCTGATGCAACAGCAGGAAGAAAACACATTACTTACTTGCTGCAGCATATTCAACTGACTGTGATGCTTTGTCTTCTCAGGGTGCTCTTGTGGTTAAGATAAGGGAGACTTGGTCCTCAGTCTATGTGGACAGCTGCATTCAGATGTACCAAAGTCATGCAAATCACGTGTCACAAAGTGCTGTCTATTAGATATATTGCCTATCTTTTACTGGCAAAATTCCTTAACTGCTGCTTTGGTTCAGTTTCTACCACTCTCCTCTATGTATGGAGGAAAAAAAGCAAAACATTTCCTAAATTGAAAAAAGTCTTTCCTCAGTTCCTTGCCCCACCTCCCCTCTCCTCATCCTGTATGGAAAGCGTGTTGAACTAAGTTTATAACAAAATTTCCAGCTGGACACTTTTTTCTTCTTTATTGCCATTATTAGAAAAAAAATTAGTTTCCGTTTTAATCTCAGCATGGATTACTTCAGGGAAATGAAACCAGATGCACAATTTAGTTTATGGCAATGAGCAGTAGGTACCTGCAAGGGCATTTACTTGTCCTTCCAGATAAGGCTTTTGAGTTGCAATGTAGGCATTGGCTGTAAGTGCCAGTATTTCTAAGCAGTTTGAAGGCTTGATGGGCACAAGGAGTGTAGGAACCTTCCAAATCCTTGGGGAGGCCTGAGCGCTATTTAGAAGTGTTTAAGTATCTAATTTCCTTTCTTAAATTAGTTTCCCTACATATGCCCTATATAGTCAACAGAGTGAAGTCACGCTCCTGTTGGTATTTCAGAGTACCCTTTTCTCTCCCTTAACTGTATAACCAATATAGAAAAGTTACCCTCAGTCAAGTGCTCAAATCTCAATGCAGGCTATAAAAACTGGAAGGAAAATACAGAAACATGGCCAAAAAAATAATGTTATTGCACAATCAAAATAAGGTCCCAGTTACAAAAGGCGTTAGTGCTCTAGTACATGGTGGCTCCTCTGCAAGTAACTTCTGCCTTTGAGAAGGTCTTCTCTAGATGAGACACAGAACAGCATATTAACCTTTGGCTTCAGATTTAGTCCTTCGTTAGGGAAGAGGGCTGATATTGATCCACTACTTAAAAAAAATCATCTCCTATGTGAGCTTTACATTATGTTTGGTCTATCAGGGACCACTACAGCACATGTGGTTTTGGTAGTATGCTGTGTATTTACATTAAGACACACAACAATATTTTATTCTTTAATTAGAGTCTATCAGATGTGCAGTTCATACTTTCAATAAAAAGACTTATTTATGGGAAAAAGATCTATTGGTGTTTCTATGCCAAATGTTGTTACTGTACAGTTGTTACCTGGGGTTTATTAAGGACTCAGGACAGAAACTTTTCAGATATCCTTTTGCAGTGTAATTCTCGAGCAAAAACAAACAACAACAACAAATAAGCTATAGGAATTATTTTTTATAAAACAGTACACTTTGGTAGAACCTATATTGAAAGCTATTTCCCAGAAAAAAGCATTTCCCCATATCCAAAATAAAGCATTTTGCAATCCCTTTGCTTTAAGCTGTGCCTTATATACTTGCATTGCCTATTTTGGTGCTAGTGATAACCAAAATATGTAAACAATGTGTTTTAAACTCTGCAACTCTTCTTATATGTTTGTCTGATAGGCAGAAGAGCCAACAGATCCACCAAAATCCATTTGGGTGCAAAAGGGATGGTGGTTAGCTAGCCTGCAAGCATGAAGGAAACCCCAGCTCCTCCTGTAGACTCTCAGCTGTGTGCTGGTGTCCCAGCAATGGCAGCAAGATATGGGAAAGTGGTTGGAGGGAGAGGTGGAGCTGTGAACCGAAGCCCTTGCTCTCCTAATGTCTTTTTAATTAGAGTACATAAATATTGGCTGGGATGGCAGTTACATCTTAATGGAGAAATTAAGAAACAGATTAATTTTTGGCACGATTCCCTCTTCCTGTTTACGTGGGTCCCTATTTCCAGCACCAGTTTAATTGAAGGAACAATTCTCTGTATTTGCTTATTATCTGCCAGACATGTAAGGGAATAACTATACATTTGGAAAAACACAAGGGTGCTTTAGGGCACCACCAGAAATTAAGACATGCTTTAAAAAACAGCACAAATGACCAATATTATCATCCAGGTTATTAGGAAGGGAGTACTTAAAAGGAAGTAATTTGATTATGATTGCCATTCTGCCCACTGTATCACCTAAGTGAAAGGTTGTGAAGATGGTGCTTTCCATCTAACTTCAAGTATTTAGGGGGACAGGAGTATGGGACAGAAGTTGTTTCAAGGTCTGTTAAATTCAACAGACCTTGAAACAACCTAGGTCTCATCTTCCATCACATCCAAGACATGCAAGATGAGGCCTAGGCTGAATTTGCTTTTGCACTGATCCATACCTATATGCACAAGCCATTGTCCATACTGGATAAAATTGATGACATTGGAAACAATGTATGCCTTTGGAGTGTTGATGCCACTTTAAAATTTCTGGTTGCTGTACTGGCTGTTATCAGCTAAAAACTCATGGACTTTTTAAAAATCTGAAATAAAAGGCTTTATAATTTCTTTTGGTAAAATGCAAATATGCTTATAACTTTCAGGTTTTCCATATTGGGAACCTACATTGCTTCCACAGTGTTTTGAGCTTTGCCCTTGCATGATGTGAGGATATACTTTGGTTTTGACGTGCACAAATATTTTGATTTTACTGGGAAATTCAAATATGTTCTCAAAATGTGGCCCATCTTTTTAAAGCAGAGAAACTGGCTGAAAAAATCCATTATTTTTTTGAGCCTCTATATGATAAAAGTCTAATTAAAGTCAATTAATGTTTAATTTTATTAATATTAAACCATTTACAGAACTAGTTGCATAGTGAAAAAAATTATTCTACAATACCCCAAGAAAGCTCTGTCAAATACATTATCTCTGACTCTTTATGTGAATATATACTTTAATTGAATTGGGAATTTAAAAATGAAAAATATAAATGAGATTTTTTTTGTACTTTGCATTTTAAATTAGTCCATTTTTCATGACACTGAGTTTTCACCTCTATTAATTTCTTTGCTTCTTGAAGAAAAACTATACACTTGATGCCTCATTTAACGTGGGAGAAAAAATTCACACCAGTTTTACTAGTAAGCTGGAAATCTGTCAGAAAATCCATACAGAAAATATAAGCATATTTTGTTTAATTTGTAACTAAAATTTTCCACCAGGATGAGAACACACTGAACTCTGTATGACAAAATACTAATTAGGAAGAAGGGAGCTGGAAAGGGAGTAGTGTTGTGTTGCATATTTGATCAGGTCCTGTTCCCACTAAAGTCCCTTTGATTTGATTTATGTTATGTGTTTCTAATGGCCTTTGAAATACCATAACACCTATTTCTGCAGGCCTCTATACAGGAGGAAATTCCCTCGTGCGAGTAATCAGTTCAGTCGGTAGAGGCTATGTATAATTTTTTTTATAGCCTATCTTCCTGGGCTGATCAGAGTTCTGGTTGCCCTTTCTGTCTGTCAGTCTCTTACCTAATTACTTCTGAAGCCAATGGCTAACTTCAAGTGAAACAGAAAGGAGTCTTTCAGATAATAATGTGTCTACAGGATTTGGGGGCTGGGAAGAGGAGAGAGACCCAGGGTTGGGACTGGAGGAAAGACAGGTAGAGCCGTTTGTCACCTGCTTAAGCAGCTGGGAAAGTCTCTGGGATTATTACCTTTGCCTTAGGTGGGTTTTTTGCATTGAAATGGACAGAAAAAACCTGGGGCTTTAATAAAGGTTTGGTGATGATGAAGGATAGAGCTCTGCAGGAAAACAGCTGCATTAATTCCACTGCTAACAGGGCTGTTTGTTTTTATTTCCAGGAATGCTTTCAGAATCAGACCTGAATGTCTTTAATGCAAACATTTAGCTTCTGGTTAAAGGTTAGAAAAATACAGCAATCAAGTTAATTTATCACTAATAGTGAGAGAAGTACCAGAAACATTAGTATGTGGCTTTTAAGCTAATGTGTTACAAATGATAATTTTGTTAAATTAGTGTGTTTGTCTGTTTGCAGGCCTTACACTGTGGTGGGCTGACCCTGGCTGGACACCAGGCACCCACCAGAGTCGCTCTATCATTCCCCTCCTCAACTGGACAAGGGGAGAGAAAATGTAACGAAAGGCTCCTGTGTTGAGATAAGAATGGGGAGAGATCACTCACCTGTTACTGTCAAGGGAAAATCAGATTTGACTCAGAGAAATTAAATTATTATCAAGTAGGGTAATGAGCAATAAAACCAAATCTTAAAAAACACCTTCTCCCCCATGGGGTTGTGGCCAGTTCTTTGGCCACAACCACACATTGGCCACTCCTTCCTCCCCAGGGGGAGGACTGTGTACCTTGCTCCAGGAAGGCGTCTGCTGTGGGGTCCCTCCCACAGAACACAGTTCTCCAAACTTCTCCAGTGTGAGTTCTTCCCACAGTCTGCAGTTCACAAACTGCTCCAGCATGGGTCCCTTTCACTGGGTGCAGTCTGTCAGGAACAGGCTGCTCCAGTGTGGGTCCCTTCCACTGCTCCAGCGTGGGTTCCCTGCAGGGTCACAGGTCCTGCCAGCAGACCTGCTCCAGTGGTGGGCTCTTCTCTCCATGGGTCTGTAGTTCCTACCAGGAGCCTGCTCCAGTGTGGCCTTCCCATGGGGTCACAGCCTCCTTCAGGCATCCACCTGCTTTGGCTTGGGGTCCTCCTTGGGCTGCAGGTGGATCTCTGCTTCACTTGGGCCTCTAAGAGCTTCTGGGACACAGCTGCCTCACCATGGTCTGCATCCTGGGCTTCAGGGGAATCTCTGCTCTGATGCTTGAAGCACTTCCTTCCCCTCCTTCTTCACTGATCTTGGTGTTTGCATAGTTGTTTGACACTTTTTTTCACCCCTCTTGTTGTCTTGTCTTGTGCTGAAACTTTTTACCTGTCTTAAAAATGTTATCCCAGAGGTGCTACCACCATCGTTGATGGCCTTGGCCTTGGCCACAGATGGACCTCTCTTGGAGCCAGCTGGCACTGTCTCCACTGGACACAGGGGAAGCCTGTGGCAGCTGCTCACAGAAGTTGCCCCTCTAGCCCCCTGCTACCAAAACTTGGTCACACAAACCCGATGTATACATAGAAATGAATTCTTGCACTGCTTTGGAACCCCTAATGGAAATGCCTGTTCAAAAATCAAGTTTTAACATTACTGACATTCCAGTTTTAGTGCCTAGGGTTAAGTTGAATAGCATTTCATCTAACAAGTAATATCATCAATTTAAAGTAGCATCTGTGGACCAAAGCATATTTCGTTGATTTGTGCACAAAATTGGACAGCAGGAAGTTCTTGTTGTCCTTAGGAGAACAGAACTGAGGCCCATGCCAAGACATCCAGGCAGGCCATGGCTGCTCGTGTGGCCACAGCCTTGTTGCAGGGTGATGTGCATGTCTGGGTCTTGCTTCCAGAATTCAGGTTTAAGGCCTGCAGAACTGAACATTTTTCCAACTTGCTTACTTGTGCAGGCTTCTATAAATACTAATTAATTAAACTGTAGACTTTCATTGCAATGCCCTAAAACCTAATCCTTGATGAATTTAGGACACTTCCTTGACAGAGGATTTGTTACCAGAAAAACAGGTTCAAAAAATTTCTCCTTTGGGCCTTACTTTAAGTGCGGTATTAAAAACTGTAATTACTTTTCTTCTGTGAGGATTCAATGGCAGCAAAAAAGTGTTAAGTCTAACTAATGGTCCTCATTAAAATTAAACGAAACTATGGTTTTAACCTTCATTCAGAACCATTCTCGTGTTTTTGTCTGTGAAAGTGTGAAATAGAATATTTTCCATCACTTTTGCGGATGTTCTTCTTTGAAAACTCTCACGAGACCTTTTGAACTGGAGTAAAAGAGGAAAAAAGTAAATTAAAACCTTGTGCAGTAACATGAGCAGATGTACAGGCCTCTACATATGACTGTGTGATACCCCATAGTAATATTTAGTTATTGTGCTGGAGGTGTACTGGCAGCCAACTCAGTATGAGTGGAGTTCAGAAATCATACAGTCACCAGTGGACTTGCCCATCTCTATGTGCAACTCCAGGATTTTTTGGAGATGGTAGTCACAGGGCTTGTCTCTCTTCTATGTTTGTATTTGTTTGGTGGAGCCTGGACCAGTTTGCTCTTCATCTGCTTGAACTAGACTGCTCCAATTGTTATGGGTGGTTTCTGCTTTGCAAAATCTGCTTTATGCCTGTAATTGTTTTCCAGAGGGAAACTACCAGGCTGCATTTCATCTAGCCTTGGCTAGCATTTCCTCAGAAAACCTTAGGTATGTGGCTCAGAATTGTCTTACAGTGATCCAGATGAAAACAGAGTCCCTGAATGCAGCTTCTGTTCTCTCATGTAGGAGTTTTTTGGGCCCTAGATAAAGCCGCCACATGTTCTTTGTTGTAAAATCTGAATCTTGTTCCTCAACTATAGATTGTAATACCAGAACTACTACTTTTCTCTAGGCATAGTTTCCCCAGTTTCTTTGCTTTCTTATGAATACAATTACAGTAGCAGCTTACTATGATTTATACAATCAAAACATGAACAACTTTTAATAAAGATGAAACTGTAAGTAGCAGTCTGGTTTGAAGATACTTATCTCAGGCTAGTTTTACCTGTCCAGGAACAGAGACATCTCACCCTTTAAACTATGCCTTGTGGGTTCAAAAGCACTGGTATTAAGTTTTTAATTGTATCAGAATTATTTTCAAGAATAAACTATTGGATCTGTGCCATTATTTAGCATAAGTCAGTTTTTCTTTACTATTCTTCAGTGCAAATTAGGGAGACTTGAGCCTCAAAATGTTGGTCATAATAGATTTTTCTTTAAAAACAATGAACTTCAGATATTTTGTTGTCACAGTCTTCCCAAAAATGTACATATATGAGGAGAAAATCCGTTGAGAATAAGCATACTTAAATGTGGAACTCTTAGTACTTGCAAGAAGTTTTCATTCTGTCATTCTCACTGACATCCAGTGACATCAGACAGAAAATGTGCAGTAATGATGACTACGCTTCAGTGTCTCATGTTCCAGTTTTCTTTAGAAAAAAGGAAAAATGTATTGGTTTCTATTATTATAATTGCGTAGGAAAAAAACCGTTCAGCTATCATGGTCTAAAGCAAATTGTATCTTAAATTAATCCTAACCCATCAAATTACATGTTTGTTTTTAGGTTTTGAGATCTCATTCTAAGAGTAGTTGCTGTGATCTGTATTCCAAAATGCAGCTTGCTACTCTACATGTTTGTGTGATGTCTTTTCCAACAGAATAGGTTGTCCATGGATAAAAATGTTTCAAGTGTTTTAGTTAAGCTATGAACTCTTTATTTTCTAGGTCTGGATTATTTCTTGTTAGCTGCAGCCGTTGACAGCTATATGGGTTTTTCTTTGCTTTACAAAATCACTTTGTTCCACATTGAAATCAAGGGGAGTTTTGCCTTTAATTTTATCATAAGCAGGATCAAGCACACTCAACTGGATGGCATTTCTGTATTTGTCTGGAGGTAATATGGTAATAACAGGAGCTCTGTAGCCAATTAATTTTAAAATGTCAGGGAATATTCTAGGCCTCACTGAAAGGGAGACGATGGAACTGAGGGCATGCTCTGAAGCTGGTGTCTGGTTGAAAGACTGGCTTATTGCAATGGTTTGTTGATGTTCGTAGATCAAAGGAGTGGTTGATACAGGCATTAATACTCGACAGACTGCTAATGGTACCTACCTGCCTCACTGCCTGAGGAGGCTAAGAGACTGACACTTCAAAACACTTACACTCTTAAAGAAATACAGATGGAGGTAAGAAGCATGACAGAGTCTAGCAGCAGTGAATGAAATAGGACATTTTTAATGTTCTCTTTGCCATGGAGTGGGGGTCAGCCACCATGGGCAGCTGGAAAGAACCAGGAGTGAAAAGAGCCTCCTTCCAGCTCTCCTGGGTTTTGTATGTGTATTGTCCCCACAAGTTAATCCAGTGCGTGTCTTAAGCTGGTACAGCAAGTGATGCTGTGTGCCCTGTCCCTTCCTACCTGCAAGTGTTAGGGAGGATCATATGGAAAAGTCAGAAAGAGGAGATAGGCCTTGAGAATTAAAAAGGGATGGGGAGGAGAAGAAGGTGCATGGTCACCTGGAATATGGCTATGGCATGGGCTGTGATGTGAGGGACATGGCACAAAGGAACAGGGTCATTGCCAACAGCTTGGAATAGAGGGAGGTAGGAGGGAAAGTACACACAGCTCTTTCAGGGGATGGCACTCACAGAGTCAACAGAAATTTTACAGGTCAGGGTGATGAATGTCTTGTGGTGTGGGTATGGATCCACTTGTGCTGCACATTAGTGTCTAGGCAAGAAGGGAATTGTGGGTGGTGGGAATGCTACGTGCATAGAGCTGCAGGATAAATCCTTTGATACATACGCACGTGAAACTTTGGTTTGCAAAGATTTATACTTGTGTCTGAAAGGAGGTTAATATTAAAAACCTCTCTTTTGATATCTGTGCTCAATTGCTTTCTGTTGCCTTTTTTTTTTGTGGTGTATGTTTTATACATAATAAGCTATGCCTGACACCTATGTAATACGTTAGACAAGTCTTTTTGTTTTGTGTCTGGTAGCAATATACACTACAGACATCACACAAGGCTTGTTTTCTAGCAAAACAGTTGTCTTAGTGGAAGGTATAATGCATTCTTCAGGGTAGAGAATGGTAGGATTTTTGTAACTCTCATGTAGCATAAGAAATTAAGAGTGCTTTCTGCAAAAAAAGACTCCTCCGGTCACTGAACTTTGGGGAGGAGATATGGGAAATATCAGACTGCCTGACAGTTCTGGGAAACAGTGTACATTACTGGATATATTTCTGCAACTCATATTTGCTCTACATCATTTCATTGTTAGTCTCTAAATTGTGCAGAATGTCTTCACAGCTTTTCCTGTAAACCTCTGCTACGTTTACTGGTATTACATTTTTTAAAATATCTGTACGTAGAGTGCATATACTATACTAAGTATTTTATTTTCTGAGCTCTGACATTCTCTGGATTTACCCTCTAGTTTGCAATTTTGTAGTTGTCTAGAAAGTCAGACTATTCTTAGATAATCAGGTAGTAGTTTAGTACGTTTTTTTTAATTTCCCTTATGAGTCTATTTTACATCCATTAATGTACTTAGAATACACATTTTCTGCCGCCCTCAGGAGTGCTTTTCCCACTTGCCTTTATATAATACAAAATTTTACAGCTTGAGAGGTCTGACCCCTTCCTACCTAACCTAACATGCCTGACCTAAGATCCCAGCAGTCACTGACTTCTTAAAAAGGGATAAAGAGAGGTGGAGCTGAATTCTGGGAAAGCCTAACCTAGGTCTCAGTTGTTTTCATGAGGAGCCTGTCCCTTCCTTCTGAGTACTCAGGGGGTCTTGCATTCCTAAATTGGGTGATTCAAATACTCAGAACCTCAGTTGAATGAATCTGGACCTCTGTCTGTAGACATTGATCTTTTTCATGGACAAAGTACTTGAAGAACTGAAGTCACTGGTTATAAAAATCCATCAGGTAAGAGAGGACTGTTACTACGTGCTGTGCAGAACCTGAAACAGGACATCCAGCATGGTCAGGGCTTCTCAGTAGGAGTATCAGTGGATCATCTCACAGAAGAGCAGCAATGTTTTTAGCCTGTAACAGAGAAGAGCATCCCTGTTCTTAACCTCCTCCTTTCTGAAAGCCCCTTGGATTAAGTACTGTTCCTGGGTGGCCAGCAGAGTCCAGCTTTGCAGTGGACCTCATAAATGTGGTGATGATTCTTAAACAGACCTGTGTGGGGCACACAGGTTTTTTGAGAGAACCCTCTTCTTAGAGTGATGCTTCTTTACTTTAAAAGGTGGATTAAACCAGTACTAGTGCCTGGTACAGAATGTTTGGTTTTCTTCCTGCCATGATTGTTGTCCATAAATATTGTCCTTGGGTTTGAAATGATGAAGAATGGAGGTTTTTAGTCTTTGGCACCACAGTCACTAGGACTTGTGTATCGGTGAATCTGGTGTAGTCTGCACTGGCCCTTGTGGACATGAGGAAGCTTGGTAAGAGGGGATGTGTTGTGCTGTGTACAAATGCTTCATCTTGTACCTGTTGAGATGTAGTCACTGTCCTTCCTTTGTCTGGTACTGCTGCAGACTCCTCTGCCTGTTTCTGGTGTTTAAAACCAACCAAGTAAAAAATATAAATTTCCTATTATGTGCATCATAAAGCATGAACAAAGGTGAGCATTGTGGACTTTGGAGGATTTGATAGTAGCATATGAGCAGATCCTAAGCTTATTTATTTAATTTTGTAGTGTGGAAAGAACAGAGTGAAGCTGTGTAATGTTATCTTGATCAAAGATATTATCATGTTGACCCTTTTCTAATTTCCTTACAATTATCTTTTTGAGATTTTATAGTCAGGCCATATTGCATATTTACCTGTTCTTGTGTACCTGAATATGTCCTTTAAAAATGTTGGCAGTGTTTTCAGATCTTTTTTTTGTAACAGGTAGGTCTGATGGCTGTTTCTCATCCCCTGCTGTGCCAAACTGCTGAGACAAGACTGTTTCTGCTGCTACTGATTTAACAGAAAATAAGAAATTAATTTTGTACTTAGTTGCATTCCTTTGCAGAAACTTCATAGTGCTTTAGGTAGTGAACTGTGAGTGGATTATCATTGATTCAATGCAAATGTCTTGCATGTAAGATTGTTAATTGCTCTTAGTTAGACATAAAGTGGAGAAATTTGGAGTGAGCTCATGTAAAACTGGTAAAATGTCTTTTTTGTTGTTGTTGTTTTTCAGAAAATTATTTGGTTTCTATACTTACAGGACTACACATCTTAACGTGATGTGTGTGTCTTTTAGCATGCTCTTTTGGGTTCATCAGACATTAGTCTTTTGTAGTACTCTCAGAAAGAGAAGAAAAAAAGCATTATTAATTTTCTTCCTCTTTCTGAACCCCAAGAATTTCCCTCCAATCATTGCCCTATATTCCAGCTTCTATCTTCTTGTCCCCAGGAGATTGTTTAAGTGCTCTTAGAAAATTATGGACTTCTCTTAATTGTGCTTTTGCTCTGTAGATGGTAAGAGTACCCTCATTACTGTGCTGCCACTTTTTCTGCCTTATGACTAATAGGCCTGCATCAGGAATCAATCCCACCCACCAGCACCAAACCTTGCCGGGTTGACCTTGAGGCCAGCTCTTTCATTTTGATTCTAATTTGTGCAGTGATTTGCACATCACTGAAGCAAAGTTAAATATAAGAGAATACATTAACATAGCAGTACAGCTGGACTGGAAACGTACAAAGGTCACAAAATGGAAAAATGAACTGCCTAATAACATCCATTTGCCCCACTGCTGATGTATAATGGCTTTGATTTCCGATTAGTGGTCATTATAGGCATAAATATATATGTGTATTGTGCTATAGATGTGCAATATTGAGACAAATGCTCTTAAAGTTCTCTAGTGTTTCTATGGCGTGCACTCCTCTGAAATGTTTTCAGCCTTCCCAAGAGCAGCAGTTTCATCTATGTGGTCTGTAATATCTTGCAGGGAAAAGGGTGTCAGTAGACCGTGTAAGCCTGCCACTCCCTCGGGCTATTAAGTGATTCCTTTGGAGCACTAAGAAGCCATTCCCGTACCTCTAAAATAAATGGACCAGTGTTACAAAGTTCTCTGTGCTCTCCAAATCCTTTGGATTCATGGTATTCTCCAATCCCTAGCTTCTTGACTTTCGTGTTGGGTTTTATATTTACTGCAAGTCAGATACTGGATGGAACGGAGAGGATTTTGCATAGCATTTTTCACTCTAAGCCCTTGTTTACTGGATTTGGCTGTAGTATAAGCTATGCTTTAAAAATCCATTTTTTCCTTAGCATTATATTAACAATTCTTCCAAAATTCAAATATCCAAAGGGATTTTTCTCACAGGATGATAAACAAATAGCTGAGATAGGTGGCAGTAGGTTGATGGGAGGTGGTTATGATAGCTGAAGCTGTAGCCTTGCTTACAGCTTACTTTTGAACTGTGTTCCTTCTTGCCTCTGCATTGCCTTGCATTTTGTGTAGTCAATTGTACTGTGCCCGCAGTGATGGAAAATGAAAATGTTCTGTTGGTTAAAATTTGCTGTGCAGGTACCATGTGCTGTGTTGAGGACTGTCCCCAAGCAGAAAGGAGGAAATCAGAGTATTTAATTTATTTACCTTTTCCTGCTTCAGAGTTTGACAGAGGGGTAGTGTAGCTTCCCTGAAAGTGGCTGAGTGGTGGCAACTAAGAGGCCCACAGGGCTATGGGTGGGGAGGGCAGATGGGGAAAAGATACCTCCACAGCAGGCCTGCGGTAGAGGTGAAGATGAGAAGGTTCTTGGGAAGAGCAAGAAGCAGATCCTGCAGTAAGTATTCAGGGCTATGGAAAGTGAGAGAGTTTGCTCTGAGGGAAGACTTCACATTGCTGGGTTGAGAGTAAGGCTGGAGGGGAAAGTCCTGCCCTGTAAGGAGCAGCAGCAAGATTCATGATCATATATTTCTGCTTTCACCCAGTTCTTTTACTCTTCTATGCAACAGAGGTGTTTCCTGTCCTTCAGAACTTACCCAATTAAAATTTAAGCTCTAATAAAACAGTTTTACATGCTGGAAGCCCTTTCAGCAGGCTCACCTTCAAGTTAGAGGTCTGCCTCAAAGCTCTGGCTTGCAGATTCACATCACATCATCTTTTGATGACTGTAGGCACTGTTGTTTTCCTACTTGTCTTTCTGGCCCAGCCTCAGGATTTTGCCCTGGGTATTCATAGCTGGGCTATGAGTAAGTTTTTAAAATCTTTTTAGGTTGTCTCTCATCCAGCTGAACAAATCTTTCATACAAGCTGTTACCACCTTACTTACTGTTCTGTTAATACAATATCCTTGTTGACACACGTGATCTTACCTTCTTGAAAGCTGGTCCAAAGCGTTCTGCTGAGATAATTTATCACTTTCACCAGACTGCCCTAATTTTTTACTTTTAAATCTGTCTTAGCTCCTTCTTGTCTTTGAAAAACACATGAGCCTTGCAAATGACGGCTAAAAGCTTGTCAGGAGAGCTTTTTAATTTCTGGTGGAGCAACCAAGAGACTGACTCCACACCTGATTTCCCTATTATATCAGACTTGACTACTGGCATATTAAATTTTCAGATGGATAAATGTGCTGTGACCAAAACTTCCTATCACAGAAAGCTGTCTCATTTGTCTTTCTCAGTACTTGCCCTTTAAATTTGGGTTGCAATGAAATTTGGGTTGCAATGATGCTTGCAGACATCTGAGTGACTCCTCAGAGCTCTCTGTCACAGTGGCTAATATTGTCACCTTGTTCTCTTCAATTTCTTCATCTGCTAGGGCTCCAGTGATGTGTTGTGTTTCAGTTATATTCTGTCTTTGGTATGAGCAGTAAAAGTCCATTGTACCACCATCCTGACCTGCACAAATGCATCTTCCAGCAGTTGGAGGTAAATGAAATCAGTCCAAGTTTCTGGAAGACAGCTCTTAATTGTCTGAATAGAGAACGGAGCTGGATCCTTGCAGATGTTTAGCTGAGATCTATCTCTTTTTGCTAAAGCATCATGGACTTTTCTAGCATGATTTAAAATAATCCCAAATGAAAAAAGGAAAGAAAAATCCCTAACATTAAACCCTACAGATTTCAGGGGAAGCTTCTATGCCAGCTCTAAATCCTGTGGTGAAATTCAGCTAGAAATAATGGTGTGAAGCCTCTCAGGTAGAGGATTCTTCTTGTCTCAAAGAGGGAGACAAGTACCATTGATGGTACAGTTTTCAGGTGGTGAAGGAAAAGGCACTGGTGACAACAGCTCTCTGCTTTCTGAATGCCAGGCAGCAGTCAGGAAAGGAGAGAAGTGTGAGTGAGAAATGGAGAGAATGTGGGAAGAAACTGTGAAATTTTTTTTCTTGGTATTTACTGATTACAGGTTTTCTATGTGTATATTTTTGAAGTCAGTTTTCTTTACAATCAGATCTCATCTGTCATTTCCTTTAGGCTGCTCCTTCCTACTTTCCCTGTTAGTGATTGAAGTTGGATTTATATAGGAGGGAAAAAAAATCTTCCATTAATTTTTCTGGTGTTTGTTTGCATTAGATGGACTAAGTGAGATAAATAAGAGGCAAAGTGGTGCTCACAGATAATCCTCCAAATATCTGATTTTGGGTAGGACTTTCATGTGGCTGGTAGATCTTTAGAGAGAAAGCTTTCCAGAGCTCTTTGAAAATCAGCGGTGAGGGGAGTGAGTGGGAAAGTGAAGCCTGGGGGTCATTTTGTGCAGAGTCCCTGGGTGGGAACTCCCCTGGAAGGACTGACTGTAAAAGCAGCTGTCGAAGACTGTTTTGAGGCAGGAATGAAGAGTTGTTTGTTGACAACCAATATTTGGTCTTTCTTTGTTCTTGCTTTATAATTTACACTCTATATTAAAAACGTGTGTTTAGTGTAGTGTGTGTAGTGTACACACCTCTGCAAGAGGATTGAGTAAATATTAATCTCACACCCCTTAAAAAGATACAATTTTTCTAATATATTATGTATCCATGATGGATCAGATTGCTTTCACAAGGCATCAAGAGGATGTCTCTGCAGTTTTTTAAGCTGTCTCACCATAGCTGGGACTCTATCACCAGGGCTTGGGTGCTTTAGATAGTTACATGGAAAACATGAAAATTTGGTAATAAAATGTGGAATAACTATTTTACCTAACTTCTTTTCTACTTACTCATAACATGCTTGTATTTTGATGCCATTATTTAATCCAGATAATTATGTGTGACTATTGTTTCAGTCATTTGGGGTTTTTTTCAGTTTGGGGATTTTCTGGAAATACAAGAGACTTGGATTTGTGGAGAATTTGGGCTTCTGGGTTGCCTTAAAATTATGCCATTTGTTCCATCAACATACAGGAAAACAGGAACTTACAGAATTAAAACATAGTGACAAATATACCATTTTTATTAAAACTGCTTAAAGTCATGCTGAAGCTGAAAAAAAGAAATGTTTAAGTCTAATTTAATTTTAAGGTATGCAGTTAATTAATACTCTCCATCCATTAACATTCAAAAATGAAAGTATCTGCAGAACCACTACTCCCTAGAGTAATTTGTCACCAGAAATAAAATGCCTGCCTTTGAACTGAAGTAGCTTTTGGGTAGCGCTGTGAGCGAAGAAACCCATGTTAATGATACAGACTAATCCAGAAGAGTGAACTTCATTACATCGGCATCTCACAATTATAAAACCAATTCTAGTTATGCCAGATACTGTTGTGACAGCAAATGCCTTCTTTGCTAAGTGACAGAACTACCAACAATTTTAAATTACTGACTAGAGCGTGATAGTTTGTGTGCCCACTTGTGCATCCCAGATTAGAAAATGTTCACAGCATGTTTCCTGATAAAAAAAGATGCATTTTCTGTTTACATGGTATTTTGGTCTTTATACTGTGAACTCTCTTTCCAAACAGTGAATAAATGTAAGAAAAGAAGCAGCAGAAAAAAAGACATGATGAGATGCACAGTAAATGCAACACCATGTCCTTTCCTTTCCTTTCCTTTCCTTTCCTTTCCTTTCCTTTCCTTTCCTTTCCTTTCCTTTCCTTTCCTTTCCTTTCCTTTCCT